>JACEGR010004895.1:0-80884 GCA_014170235.1 Listronotus bonariensis
AAGTTTTAGTAAAACTTTTTAAAGGGCCCGATAGGACAAGGCCGTGTTTTAAATTTAAATTATCTGTATTAAGCCGTATGTAAGTCATTTACAAAAAGTTTTGCAAAATTGCCGGCTTCTTACCTGCTAGGTAGATTTTGAGGTAGTTACATACTTGTCAAAATCACGGTCAAATTGTTTTGCTTGATAATGATTTTCAAATTAGGCTGAATTTATGGATTTACGCTTCCGTTACCGATCGCCGTTTGACGTTTTGGTTTCTGATCTGGTATATGGAAACGGTAAGCAGAAAATCTAAATTGACAAAGGTGAGTTGTTAATTAATCTCCTACTTGAAAACGTCAAATGGCAATCGGAAACAGAAAAGTCAATCCATAAACCTCAGTTCACCGTAAAAAATGAACCAAGTATTCAGTATGCCCTTTAAGTGGTGAATATGACTATGCGCTGATCATTTATTGATGGGTTTAACAGCACAACTGCGGTTACTTTACTAGAAAATATACATGGAGAGTACAAAAATTAGTCATCTCGGAACAATAATAATTATTATCCCATCTAATCGGTATAGGAGCGATAAATAATCTTTCCTAACACACTAAGTACGATTATTTTACAACTTGTATTTTTTTAACAATAGCGAAATTGAAGCTTTTTCTTTAGGACGATCGAAGAACAGACCTACACGTATGCCGATAATTTTCCGCAATAGTTTTTTTCATTAAATGTCGTTTGGCCTAGATGACAAATTGGGTATAAATTAATTCAAGATTGCTAATTTTTGCACGCATTAGGTATATTTCCTAGACAAATGATCGAAGTCATACTATAAAACTTATCAATAAATTATCAGCGCATGGTCAATATAAACCATTTCACTAGAATTCACCCTATCTTAATGACAACTTACAAATAAATGTCCAAAAATATCCTTAATGTTACGCGAGAACCCCAAGGCTTTTAAATGCGGCGTTGCCAAAATCGGAGGCTACTAAGATGTATTATTATGATGGATGGGCAGATATACGGCCGGGAGGCTGTAACGACGGCAAAGTTCTCGAAATTAAAAACCGATGCCAGCGCCGGCGGCAAACCCATAGAACTAACCACCCAAAAGTGTAGATATATATAAGTAAAGTGACCTCTACTAAAAATTTTGGCAAAATGCAGTATCTGCCTTCTAGTGGTGAATGGCGGAAAGAAACAGGCAAAACCTTGTGACCTCCGATTTCGGAGGGAAGTACGTTATATATGAGGTCACAACGACGTGTATATATGTATTTTGAGGTCCGAAGGACGGTTTATATGTATATATATATATAATATATATATATATATATATATATATATATATATATATATATATATATATATATATATATATAATATATATATATATACTTTTCTTTAATTTTCTTGGGAATAGGTTAGATAAACCTATTCCCAAGAAAATTAAAGAAAAGTATATACAAATCTACTTATTTTACTCGCATATTTATCTTTACTTATATAAACACATATGAACAAGGACACACGCTTCACATCCTGGGGTTCTAACAGGATGAGTTTTAAAGTCAGACACACAAGAAGACCACTAGAACAGGAAGACACATAGAGGAAAGACGAGGATTTGTTTTTTTTTTAAACATATATAAAGCTCAATTTCAAAGTGCAGAATAAACGCGTAAAAACATGTTTTCAGAGTAAAAACCTACTGTCAAAATATTATGTCAAGTGTGGCATTAGAGGTCATCATCGAAAACTAGTGCTGAAAGAGCCACTTTTCTTCACGCGACTGCATTTGACCGAACGACGCGAAACGGAGTTTGGTTAGGCAGTGAAGTGTTGAAAAGGCACTTTTGGCATGTGTTAAGAACACTATTTTTTCTACGAGCGTAAGCAAAACATGAAAACAATATTTTATTATTATTATTAGTTTATGTTAACGCAATGCTAACTAATACCCTACTTGTACGTATTGGGAGTAAATGTACAATTTGTGGCACTTTGCAGGTTGATAGCGGATCGAGGGAATTTTTTTTTATGGAAATATTGGTGTTTGCGAAATGTTTTTCTTCCACCTTTTAAGATGGTTTGAAGTTATTGAAAATCCTTCATTGCAACTCGCCAATATATGGTTTGATATTTTTGCACTTTTCCGCACTAGTGCGGTAAAGTAGTGCAAAAAGTGACTCTTTCAGAACTAAAATGCGTGTGGAAAAGTTAACTTTTTCGCACGCAAGTATAAAAATTGTTATTAGGCAA
Organism: Listronotus bonariensis; assembly: GCA_014170235.1. Taxonomy (NCBI): domain Eukaryota; kingdom Metazoa; phylum Arthropoda; class Insecta; order Coleoptera; family Curculionidae; genus Listronotus; species Listronotus bonariensis. The sequence goes on from JACEGR010004895.1 coordinate 2,266, forward strand.
ATTTGTCAATATATTATATATTGTTGCCTATGATCTAAGATCTTTCCTTAAAATTTCCTTTTAAATGTTTTATATCAGTTAAATTTAATGTAATTCTGAGTCAAAGCAATAAAAATGTCCACGAGTGTCTATTATCATAATAAAAAATATTTTTATAAATATATTTATAACATGTTGATAAAAACTAATTGCTTTAAGGCTTAACTGAGGCATTTGTATACTTCAAAAAGAAATAATAGGTATGATAAGAAATAATTATTTAAATTAGATTTAAAAATTGAGTCATCATATTCATTGGTATCTGATGAGTGGCGTCAAAAGATAAAAACATTTATCGACGGCGGCACTAAAGTAATAAGTTTATTGGGTAATTTACTAAAAAGAAAAAGAATCTTTACCGTTTATGTTTATAAAAAAATAGCAATACATTTTAATTTTGTTAATTATTTCAAAAGTAAATTTTCCAAAAAGATTCGTTACCTACTGAAATATTCACTATCAAAGTTGAAGATCAAAACTAATTTTATTTTCACTATATTGTCCCTTCTTTTGAACACAATTCTTGATTTAAAGCTTAAGGGGATGCCGTAGCACGTTATATGAGCTAAAACGGATTCCCTGCCGTTTTTAAATATTTGTTTGAGAAAAAGTTGTATACTGAAAAGTTTCTTAAAATGATCCAAAGATTATCGGAAAGTTGGTTATTTTTACGGTTTTGTAATTTTGGGAAATTTAATGTGTTAATTATTTCCATTACCAAAAATCAATTAACTTTCCGATAATCTTTGGATCATTTTAAGAAACTTTTCTATGTACAACTTTTTCTCAAAACAAATATTTTCAAAACGGCAGCGAATCGCGTTTTAGCTTATTTAACGTGCTACGGCATCCTCTAAGTGGCACAAAATATTTAATTTTTATATTTTAAAACCCCGTTTTTCTATGTATTTTGCACCTTTTATCAAATAAATTGTAAAGGTTTCCTTTAAAAACGCTGCAACTATGTATACACTGCTCCACCATAGTCTGCTACGAATGAAAACGATTACAGAGGTATGCAATTTAATGCAAAAAAGTGTTGTGATCAAGCGCTCTCGTTCTTTCAGAGTTATTTGCAGGACAGACGTCAGTTTGTTAGATTACATAAGGAAGTGTCGGATATCAGAGACGTGACCTCGGGTGTGCCGCAAGGCTCCATTTTTTGGCCACTTCTTTTTTGCTATATACATTTGACATGAGTAATGTGACGGAATTTTCCAAAACACAATCTTATGCTGACGATACTCAATTAATATACACTTTTGATCCAAATGATTACAATGAAATTGAGGCAAATGTCAATTCGGATTTGCAACGAATTTTGAATTAAAGCAATAAACATAATCTTAAATTAAACTCGAAAAAAACCCAGGTCTTACTTTTTGCACCTGTTGGATGCACTGAATTTTTGAAGAATTATCTGAAGGGTTAAGCTGAGTAGCTGGTAGTCATCAGCTAGACTTCGCCCTTAGGAATTGTTAAATGTAATTTTTCAATTCTTAATAAAGACCATTATTATTATTATTATTATTAAGTGTAAAATATGTAGAAAAATGGGGTTTTAAATAGTGAAAATCAAATATTTTGTCGCTTTAGCTTAAAATTAAGTACAAAAAGCAGGGGAAAAAAGTTAAAACTAAGTTTTTTGATTTTCAACTTTGATGATGGATAGCTCAGGAACAAAAAAGAAAATTCTTTTAGATTCGTGATGAGGGCCCCAAAAACCAATACCAAATTTCGTCAAAATCGGAGTTGGTCACAATTACCTAAATTTTTAGTAAATTAAGTACCAATAAATTAATTTAAGTATGGCAAATAAAATTTACTAGTACAGAGATGGCGAACCACTGGCACGCGAGGTAAAATTTTTGGCACGCGAATGTGTTGATGTTTTTTTTCAGTGAAAATTATATAGCGGCCGGAAGGGGCAAGGATGAAAGTTTTTAAGTAGAAGACCTTTTTTGCTTTTTAATTTTTACCCCACTCTGAAAAGTATATTTCATCCCAGCAAACACTATTTGCCGGCAATGTACATTTTTCATATTGGCATTGATGGTAAAGTATTGGCAAATGGTGGCAATATTATGCCAACATCTTATACGCATTGAAAAGTCAACCCTAAAAAACACTTAATTGCCAATAAATTTTACATGCAGGCGAATTGCCGGCAAGCATACAAAAATGGCGGCATACCAATCCTGATTAAATAAAGCACGCGTTTTTGTTGCAGGCAAATAAATATTGGATTTTTGAAGGCAAACCTTCAACGCATATTCATACTTTTTAAACCATATTATTAACATTGGTATTTAATTAACATTAAAGCAATTTTTTTGATCTGTTTTATTTATAATGGCAGCTAAACAACATTATTTTATGTTTTTTTACATAATTTAAAGGAAATGGCCTTTTCATAACATTTTATTGTTAAAAATCATGCAAATAAAAATTAGGTCAAACAAAATGTTTATTATGTATTTTGGAGCGAATAAAAATAAAATGATGGTAAAATTAGCTACGTTAATTTTGACCGAAGGTGGCCGCTTTGTGCATTTGTTTTCTACGTGGTTTTCTAGCTTTTTAGTTTCTTTTTAAAGAAAAGAGCTTTTAATAGACATAATTAAATGTATTCATTACCTAATAAGTGTGTGTTGTGTGATTAATTGGTGATGGCTAGTCGAGAAGGCAAGATATTCAAGTAGACTGTTAGGAGCTGTAAACATTTTGTTTAAAACCTTATTAAAAGTGTTAAAGACGTGTTAATAAAAAATATTATATATATGTAATAGTTTTTTTGACATACCGATAGATGGCGTAATGGACAATAAACTACTACGTTTCTGCAATATCTTCGCTTTTTATCGTCTAAACCGTAGGTACCCATTAGACAAAAATAATTCGAGAGCGGTCTGCGGTAGGTGATCTCACTTAGCTTTAAAAGAAATATCTTCGGCTAGTGTAAAAATCTACATCTCCAGGTTGGACAGTTTTCCGAGAGATGGTCTCTGCATTGCAAGGAAATTGCATGCAGTAAGGAGTTTTTTCCTATTTTAATTTTCAAATAAAATATCGCATCATTTTAGCTTTTAAAAAAAAGTATATGCGACAATTTTCGTCAATAAGACGTCGGTTTGCTGCTTGGGAGTATCTGCATTTGCCCACTTTCGTGTCTTTTTGTTATCTTTTTGCCAATAACTTATTAATGATGGATGCCATCATCTTAAACGCATTTTTTTGCCAATAACTTATTAATGACGGATGCCATCACATTATCTGCAACACGTGGCCTAATAACGGCCAATTGCCCACTTTCGCGTCTTTTTGATCCCTTTTTGCCAATGCCTTGCCATTAAAGAGTGTTGGCAATGCCAGTAAATTAAATGTACAACGCCGGCAAAAAATGTTATATGGGATGGCTTCATGGGACACCTAGGACATTATTTGAAAGTTTAAAGTTGAGGACGTTTTTTATCTTCAAAATGTTTACTCACTTACTTAAAGGTATTTCATGGCATGCCTAGGACATCATTTTACATTTTTGGATTTATAAGCAGGGTTGGAAAAAATCATAATTTTAATTTTTTTTTCTAAATAGAACAATGATTTTTATTCCTTTGTAACTTTTTTAAATTAAAACTGAAAAAATAATAAATGAGTGCTACTTATAATAACAATAATTATAATATATATTGATTTTTTTATATAATCTTACAAGTGAGATAAACGTCCCAATAGTGTTATTCTTTAGGACTGAATTTAAATAAATTATTTTTAAGTCATAATTACATCCAAAACGGAGAATTTAAACTTAAGAAGAAAAGCATTACATTCAATTTATAGGCTTTTTTGTTTATTTTTTTTTAAATGTGGAAATGTTGGAGATTAGTTACTTTGAAAATACCCCTTCAAATATAAAATCATAATTTTAATAAACTACTTACTTCAGAGACTGTTGATGATGTATTTTTGCCCCAATAGTCCCATCCTCTTCCAAAAGCCAGCTCACAAACTCGTCATACTTATCAATTAAGAAAAACTGTCTTACTTCGGGTACATCACTAGCCAAAACATTGAAGTAAAAGATACAGGTGGGTTTGCTTGTCGAGATGTTGTCTATCTGGTTACCCATAGCTAAAATTTTTTTCTCAATCGAACAGTATTCTTTAAAAAGGGGAGCCATTTCCTGTCGTAACAGCCGACCGTTTGGGTTGGACTGGTAATAACGTCGTCTACATTCACGCACTGAGAAATTTTTTCATTTTTGAGTTTTTTGATTGACCACCAAATCTAGATTACGAAAATTGTTGTTAATTCAGTATCCAAAAAATACTACAAGTAAAATCGTTTTGGCCAATTGAACCGTTTATTTCAGACCCCTGCCAAGTACACTTTATTAAACTTTCAGTAATCGACAAAAATCTTTTAACTTAATAAAGATTTTGGCCAAAAAAAATTGAAATACTACTTTATAACTTCTCAAAATAGATGTTAGATGTTATGTTATATTCTCAATATAGATGTTATTAGTATTAACACTTTAATACTGATATTTTGTTAAAAAAAACATAAATATTTTTTGCACTTATTGTTTCTGCAATAAAAAAATCTTTAAAACTACTGAAAAAAGCCTACCACAAATTCCTGAGGCTAAAGTAATGAGTAACCAACCAAACTTAAGCCTAGTTTATAAGCTTGCAAAATGCGATTTGCGAATCATGTTCTGATTGGTCAATTTGTAACGAAACATTCGAAAGTCGTTACAAATTGACCAATCAGAACAAGTTTCGCAATTCGCAAATCGCATTTCGCAAGCTTATGAACTAAGCTTTACCTTAGTCCAAAAGTAAATGATTTCGAATACATAGGGTGTTACAACAGTGGCGTAGCGTGCCTTTAGAGGGGCCCATTATCACAATCCCAGCAAACACTATTTGCCGGCAATGTACATTTTTCATATTGGCATTGATGGTAAAGCATTGGCAATTGGTGGCAATATTATGCCAACATCTTATACGCATTAAAAGTCAACCCTAAATAAACACTTAATTGCTAATAAATTTTACATGCAGGCGAATTGCCGGCAAGCATACAAAAATGGCGGCATACCAATCCTGATTAAATAAAGCACGCGTTTTTGTTGCAGGCAAATAAATATTGGATTTTTGAAGGCAAACCTTTAACGCATATTCATATTTTTTAAACCATATTATTAACATTGGTATTTAACTAACATTAAAGCAATTTTTTTGATCTGTTTTATTTATAATGGCAGCTAAACAACATTATTTTATGTTTTTTACATAATTTAAAGGAAATGGCCTTTTCATAATATTTTATTGTTAAAAATCTTGCAAATAAAAATTAGGTCAAACAAAATGTTTATTATGTATTTTGGAGCGAATAAAAATAAAATGATGGTAAAATGAGCTACGTTAATTTCGAAAGAAGTTGACCGCTTTGTGCATTTGTTTTCTACGTGGTTTTCTAGCTTTTAGTTTCTTTTTAAAGAAAAGAGTTCTTTAATAGACATAATTAAATGTATTCATTACCTAATAAGTGTGTGTTGTGTAATTAATTGGTGATGGCTAGTCGGGAAGACAAGATATTCAAGTAGACTGTTAGGAGCTGTAAACATTTTGTTTAAAACTTTATTACAAGTTTTACAAATTACAAGATGTGTTAATAAAAAATATTATATATATTTAATAGTTTTTTTGACATACCGATAGATGGCGTAATGGACATTAAACTACTACGTTTCTGCAATATCTTCGCTTTTTATCGTCTAAACCGTACCCATTAGACAAAAATAATCAGAGAGCGGTCTGCGGTAGGTGATCTCACTTAGCTTTGAAAGAAATATCTTCGGCTAGTGTAAAAATCTGCATCTCCAAGTTGGACAGTGTTCCGAGAGATGGTACTTTGCATTGCAAGGAAATTGCATGCAGTAAGGAGTTTTTCCTATATTAATTTTCAAATAAAATATCGCATCATTTTACTTTAAAAAAGTATATGCGACAATTTTCGTCAATAAGACGTCAGCTTGCTGCTTGGGAGTATCTGTATTTGCCCACTTTCGTGTCTTTTTGTTATCTTTTTGCCAATAACTTATTAATGATGGATGCCATCATCTTAAACGCATTTTTTGCCAATAACTTATCAATGACGGATGCCATCACTTTATCTGCAACACGTGGCCTAATAACGGCCAATTGCCCACTTTCGCGTCTTTTTGATACCTTTTTGCCAATGCCTTGCCATTAAAGAGTGTTGGCAATGCCAGTAAATTAAATGTACAACGCCGGCAAAAAATGTTATATGGGATAAGTTGGGAGGCCCCCAAAAAATTTTTGAAGAAAAAAAAAACCACTTTCCGGTCCTTGCAGGGGCCCCAAATAAGAAAAAGGTAGGGCCCCACTTTGCAAAACCTTTTTTTTTCATATTTCTAATTTTTGCTTACACATTTGGAGGCCCCTGTAGGCCGGGGGCCCCGTATCATTGATACGGCGGTAGCTACGCCACTGGTGTTAAAAATTGGTTCTGGTTTTAGTTTTTTATGAAAATATTTGTGTTAGTAATGGGTGTATTGTCAAAATATTTTGCTCAAGGGGGTTTTGGGAGGTAAGAAATTAGAATTTGCTATCAATTTTATTGTGAAACGTAGATGGCGCCACCTGCGCTTTTTTTGCACAAATTACAAACAATAAAACACGTTTTTTGTGCCAGTTTTTATCTAATTTTTAAACAAAAATTTGTATTCTTTATTATATTTTACATAAAAAGGGTATTTATGTTAAAAGTTAGTTGAGATATCTGGATTTAAAAAAATAATTTCCTGTTTAGCTAGGTCTAAGCTATGTAGGGTGTTTTAAAAATTATATGCTTATCTCTAAAAGTGTAAATCCATACGTGATTTTAAAAAAGAAAAGTTCAATTAAACCTATATTTCAAAAATGTCTTAACTTTTAATGTACACAGTGGTAAAAATATATATATATATATTTTTATCTTTACCAATCTGTATCTCTAGTCAGTAAAAAGGTCTGTTTACTAACTTTGAGGAATATTCTGGCATGCTTATTTACAAGAAGACGTGTTTGATGAAGTAAACATACAGGTTAACAAATATTGACCATAAAATTTACTTCAGAAACACATGAACCTTCGCATGATAGGTTTCTGCACTAAACACAATTTTTCTTATAAAATTAAACACACACGGACGCATGATAAATGGCTGATTTTTACATAAAAACGCGAGTTTACATACCTAATACAATAATTGAAATTCTCTATTAATCTCATTTTCAACGAAAATGTCAGTTGTCTGGTTTCTACAATAAACGATTCAATTTCCTTAATCTTTTTGTAGAGATTATATCAAAAATCCTAGCTTACCTCAAAATTTCATCAGTAGTATCTGTTAGTCCTTCCAAAAATTGATCCAAAGCATGATTTGTGTAACTTACTATTAGCATAGGACTATTATTAAACCATTTTCTTGATATTGACAACAATTCTTTGGCAATTTTTAGGCCTAAAAAGTTTTTCCAGTTCCTGGAGGTCCCTGGATAATCACTAGTTCTTGAGATAAAGCTCCATTCATAGCTACTAATTGTGACTTGTTTAGTTCCGGATTAGAAACAGTGTATTTTATGCCATTTAAATACTTTGGCAAGTTAACTGAAGATTTTGCTTCAACCAAATACCTTCCCATCGGAAAATATGCTTGGCTTACAGTTTGTAAGACATTTAAAACATGGAAATAAGGCTCAAAAAAATTGTTGCATTCAATCATCATGTAGTTTTGCTCCAACATTAATTTAACAGGATTTTCAAAATTCACTAGCACTTTCCTGTATAAAATATTTCTGTTGTCTGCAACCCTACCACAGAATACAGTTTTAAAATTGTCTTTTGAAAAAATTAGAAGAGATCCAATCATAAACCTTTTAGAGTTTCTTTTTAAATTCCAAGAGTGGTAGGTTATTCCCCTTTTTATTTCAAAGCAAAAGCATGTATCACTGTTTTTGACGCCCTTTCGAATGCATTGTACTTCATGAATTTTAATGTTATGAAGTCTCTGGTTTAAGCCCTGCCGAAAAGATAATATATCTTCACGTATTGGCTTGATAAAATCTTCACGTAGTAAGGAAAAATGTGTATTTAGGTACTCGTAAGTGTTCTTGTAAGGACCTTGTATGATATTACAGGGTAACTTTTTCTGATTGGGAAGCAACAATTCACTGGTACTGGGGTACACACTAATATCTCGGAAGTCTGAAGTATGTTTTTCATCTCCAATTCTCAACCGCAATATTTGGTTTCTTAATCGTGCTAAATCTGTAGGAAAAATTTAAAAAATGTATTTAACTTAAAATATAATAAATTTATTAAATAGTCTTACCAGTATCAGTTGAATTCTTAATATCCATTATAAAAAAATAAATACGAACACAAAATTAAGGTTAAAGTAGGCAGTATTTATAAACAAAATAACTTCTTACAAAAAACAACTTTACCATGAATACCATGCATTACAAAAACATAAACAAATCTAAATAAATTTTCAAGGGAGAAGTACACCTATTTATATTGGTATCTAGAATGACGCGTTCAGTTAAAACGTTGATTGAGAGAGTACAATCAACGGTTAAAACTTATTACTTGGAATATAAGATTGAAATCATTAGATTCTTTTTATTACAGGTGAACATGAATTAACTTGCAGGATATCTGTAGATTACGATTACGAATTCCAAATAAAAACTTCACACGTTCGGTATTGGTCTATGGGTATTTTACACAAAACAGAGAGAGTTAAGTCAGGTATTTTACAGAATTTCAGTGCCACGTTCCGAAATACACTCGTTTTACTAGAACATTCCCAAATAGTGATCTTTGGCTATGCGATTCCGAAAATCACGTACGTACAAAGTACGAATGAATCTTGAGCCAGTGATGGACTGGCCCATTTCTGATTAGCTGGCTATTAAGGCCGGATATTAATTATAATGTAATGTCGTTATGTCGTATCAAGGTTAGTTTATATTTATACCGACTTTGATGTCGTATTGTCTTCCCTTCTGAGGTTTTTACTTCAGTTTTTTGAAATGTGGATTTTATAAACCTGTAGTTTTGTGTAAAACTTATGGTAAATTTGAGTTTTCGAAATCGGTATTACAATACCGCTTAGTAAATTTATGTATGATAATATATTATAGCATAGAGTAAGGAAATATTAGTTTTTTTTAAAGAAAATTAAACTCTTGCATTTGGGTATTTTAATTTTTTTAACTTCGGTGTAATCCTAAGATTTATTTGCGCAGTTTACCGACACTTTTATAATACCGGGCCTGGTTATAATTTTTTTGTAACTCTCGAACCAACAGCATAACTACGTTTCTTAAAAATGGCAGTTTACGTACGCGATAGTATCAGGACCACCGAGGGCGTTGAAGGTGGTACAAATTACCGGGTCCCGGACTAAATGGGAGCGGCCGCACGGGATAATAAACGTAAATGGAGCAATGGAGTGAGGACCTTTTTTCGTTAATTAAGGGGGCCGTAACTTTTCTGTACTGGAGCCCGGCACGGCTCTCGGCGGCCCTGAATAGTATTTAGTGACTTCAGGCGCATTCAGGGAACTTAAGCGCTTTAACTTTAACACCACTGGCGTTGTTAAGGGGGTTAAGGGGTAATTACTCAATTACCCCCAAGGAAGGCTGAAAAATGTGTTAAGGGTTATTTATAGGGTTGCCATTTTTTAGAAAACCAAAAGCGGGAGGTCATTGTCATGGAGTTAAAAAAAAAGTTTTTTTTTCTTGCGCATTCGCCATTTCACCGTAAATTTAGAAATTTTATTACTTTCCTATATCCGCGAACAATACCAAACACTGCCGGGAATAATACCAAGCGCCGCGCCGCTGCGTATTAAAGCTAAATTAATAAACACGTGGTTCCGTTTTTGAAACCGATCACTGTGTTAATAGAGACATTTTGCACCTCTTAAAATAACAGACGTTTTTGGCGTCCTTATGGTTATCGTTATTAAACATAACGATTACGGCAGCAGTTTAAGACAGATATTTTGCAGCCTCTTTTAAGAAATTTATCTTGCGTCTGCGCTTTCGACACATAACCTTATTTTTGCCTGTGGTTCACCGATTTTAAAGTAAACGAAAAATCAGTATTGACTTTTATTCTGCATAAGATATAAATTGATATTTAAATATATGCAAACAATACAGTATAAGCAAAACACAAAAAGTAAGGTTAAGTTTGGTAGTAGAATAAAAAGCAAGTGTGCCAGATTGTAACATCTAAATTAATTACTGATTTAGAATATCCGTAAAAGTGCAAGTCCTTTTAAATTTTTTAACACTATTTGATTTTTATTACTGCTATAGATTTTTCGCTAATTAGAGCCTTTGTATAAATATCTTTTAATTAATACGGCAATAAAATTTTAACCTTTTAAATAATTGATACTAACATTTCTACAATCCGGCAACTACGCAGTTTAACAATAACGATAACGATAAGCTCTTCGGTATTCATCCGTAATTAAAGGAGTCCGGTATGGTTAATAACGATAACGGATCATGTTTGCGATACTGCGCAGTCTCAGAATAACGTTAACCACAACGGAATTGCAAAATAAGGGGTGCAAAATGTCTCTAATGTCCGCGCCGGTGATTTACCGGAAGCGCTGTTGTCAGATTGTTTATAATAAATTATTACATAGTATAGTGACTTTTTTATTTAATTTTTTTAAATTTTAATCTGGTAGTAGGTAATGTTTGAAAAGCGGGAGTTTTTACTATTTTGTCGGGAGGCGGGAGACATGTCAGAAAAGCGGGAGACTCCCGCCCAAATCGGGAGGGTTGGCAACCCTAGGTTATTAGGGTAGTAGAACCAGAGAACCTATAAAAAGCGATAGATCCCCTACAGCCCGACGATGGGCAAGGGAATATATATATATATATATATATATATATATATATATATATATATATATATATATATATATATATATATATATATATATAAGTAAAGCATAAGCGCAATAAGGCGAACAGCTCTTCTTTGAATGGAATCAAGAATGCTCGGTGTTGTGGGGAACGCCATTCCCCAGATATAAGAACAATATTCCAGAAGGGGTGGGATTTGGGATACAAACAAAGTGTACAAATTAGGAGAAAAATATTATTTCGCTTGAAAGAGAAGTCCGAGCTTTTTTGAAGCTGCCGTTGCTATATAGATATAATGTGTTTATGCCAGTTAATGTCATTCTCAAATGTGACGCCCACAAGTTTAAATGTGTCTTTGCTCTGCAGAAATTGGCCGTCATAAGTAAAGGATAAGTACTTGATGACTTTTCCGCGACATGAAACATGATTGTGTTTTGAATGCATTAAATTGGACGAGATTTTTGGCGCCCCAATTCAATATTAGATTAAGGTCCTGTGAAAGAAATATCTGCATCGACATGCGTTTGCAATCCAAGTCAGGCTTAGAGCTTGGTTTGTGAACCTAAAAACTGGAGTGGAGGGTACTATCATCAGCAAAACTATGAATGGAATTTGTTGTGGATGGTCCTTAATGTAAAGAAGAAACAAAATTGGTGCCAGTACTGAGCCCTGAAGCATCCCAGCATTAATTTGGTGAAAACTTGAAGAGTGACCATCCAGAAAAGCTGATATACGTCGATAAGAAAGAAAAGTTGAAAGTCATGTACAAAGTTTTGTTGGAAGACCATAAGAGGGAAGTTTATTGAGGCGCGCGTCATGCCAAACCCGGTCGAAAGCAGTGTTGAATTCAAAAATATTTTTCCTGGGGGACTTTCCTATTCCAGGGGGATCTTTTTACCAAAAAAGAGCAAAAAGAAGGTTCTCACCTTTAAAAACCAAAGAAACAACTACTTTGACATCTTATTATTCATACTGCTGATTTGACCACTCCAAATTTAATTTCGTAAATTTCTCCGGGGGATGTTTTTTTCGCTGGGGGAAAAATTCCCCCGGGCCATGCCCTGAATTTAACACTGGTTGAAAGCTTTCATGTCGTGTCCAAAATTTTGTGTTTTTCCTAGGGTTGCCAGATGTTCGGTTTTTGACCGGATAGTCCGGTTTTTCCGATGTATGATCAGTCGGAAAAATTTTAGTAAACAGGACAACAGAGTGTCCGGTTTTTGTGGAACTTGGATAAAAAATACATCAATTCAAAAAAATTGTTATTTTTGTTTATAGTTCAACACCAGACGGACTATAATCAAAGCGTGAATAATCAATGCCAATCGAAGTAACTCACCTTTGTAAGCATGTAAAATAATTACAGTATACAAAACAACACACAAAATAGTTTAATATTAAATTAAAATTGGAAAATATTTGGACAGACAAACGAAATCGTCTGTCTTTACAGATTCTTACAGAATGTTGTTACGAAAATTTAAAGAAAAATTCTGCACCAAAAAATAAAGAAAAGTTTATATAAACATAAGTCCGGCAATGCATTTTTTTCCAGATACAGGGAGCTAACCTCAAAAATGTTTTTTTGGTTACTACCTTCAATAACCCTAATCTGATTTTAATAAAATTTGGCCCTTTTATTTGTAGATTTAAAAAGCTTCTTTAGATTATTTAGATATTTAGAAGTTAACAAAAAAATAAATTTAGGATGATTCATTGGTTTAAATATTAACAAAAATCTATTTACAATTTGTGAAATAGATCGTTGATATTAATGGTATTTAATTTAGTGTTTGTGGTCAATTTTAAATAATTATTACTTCCAGTATCCAGTCTAGGAGTTGGCAGTTAATTAAATTTTATTATTCTGAAAAAGTTATTAGGATAGAAAAAAAAGGACTAAAAAGTTGTATGTGTATTTGCTTAGTTTAACTGAAATAACAAACTTGCTTAAAAGGCAGTGGCGTACATTTTTCTTAGAAATATTCTTTTAGGTACTCCTGGAAACGCCACTGATAGCAATTTTGTATATAAAATAAATAGCTCTTTTGCCAAATTTAAAAATAAATTAATGTTTTTTTTTTTCATATCCGGTTTTTTTCTGCAGCACATCTGGCAACTCTAGTTTTTTCAAATACCCGGCGATTTGCGAATTAATGAGTTTCTCCATTACTTTACAAAAAACTGAAAAAAGTGAAATTGGTCTATAGTTAAATGGACGAGTTTTGGATCCTTTTATTCCCTGTAAACTGTTTACACTTGAAAACGGGCGTAAATAGTACTGCCCGAAACGTTGTTGTATAAATTAAATGAAGACTTCATGAAGTTCTCATATCTGGGGCATGGCGTCCCCCACAACCCTAAGCATTCTTGATTCTATTCAAAGAAGAGCTATTCGTCTCATTAATGATCCTTCACTTACAGAAAGGCTTCCCTCTCTTGCACATCGTCGGGCTGTGGGGGATTTATCGCTTTTTTATAGGTACTTCCATGGCTTCTGCTCTGAAGAATTGTCCAGTATAGTTTCTCCACTTACGGTTCCCAACAGAGAAACTCGTGGTTCCGCGCGTATGCATTCCTATACGGTCCAACTGGACAGGCCCCGAACTTCCCACTTTGTTCGTTCTTTTATTCCTAGAGTTTCTAGGTTGTGGAACCTGCTGCCCGCGGAGGTCTTTCCTTCCCCCCAAATCTTCAAGTATTTAAGTCCCGTGTCAACAAACTCCCTCTTACCTCGCTTAAGACACCCACGGTACGTTAGTATTTAGGCTTTTAGCCTTCGTGGCTTGTCCAAAGATAAAAAAAAAAAAGAAGACAATGGAAGTCCGAAATTATTCTCTTACTATCTTAGAGGATATTCCCTACTTCCCTATATTATTTGTTATTTGTTTATTTTGACCTATTAATTAAAAAAAAAAAAACATGTGTACTTAAGTTTTAATAAATATAGTTTTAAATAACAGAAAATATTTAAAAATAGATACATATTTTAACAAGGGTATAAAACTAGACTAGGCATATTTCTAATTTACTCTACATGAAGGCATTGTCAGCATCCTATTGGTGCAACCATTGATAATCTGTAATTGTCGAACCATCCATTTCTCCCGCAGGCTGATTAGTCGGTAAAAGTCTATGACTTGTACCTCCTATAGATGCACCACAAAAACATTTGGCCACTACCATAGCTCCTCCACAGTCCCCAATTGCATATGGATGGCCGTTGGGGCATTTATGCCAACGACCTTTTACCAAACCCATAGCTTTAACTATCTCCATTTTTTCTTGGTCGCTGATTTTTACTGCACAGTCAACTTTAGTAACCAATTCTTGGAGATTAATCTTTATAGCATTATCTAAGAAATCTGTATATCTCTTATTAATAAAGAGTACTTGTTGTATATTCTCTGCATCAGTCTTTACTTGAGTCATTGATTCAGCCATTTGAAACTCGATAGAATGTTTAATTTTATCAAACTGCACCATTCTATTAAGTCTCTTAATTTCTAATTCTAAATCTTCAATTTCCTGATCAGCTACATGATCTTCTGATCGTAATAGGACTTCCAGCAGCATATTTAGATGTAAAATAGTTGAATCATTTCTAGTGTACGGTTTATCTATTTCTGTGAAGCAAGTAAGAATGTAAAACAAAGTTTGAATTTTTGATTTTATGGCATTTAGCTCTATTTTATTTATAGGTTGCCTCCGTTCATTTCGTGATGGATTTAAGCGAATTTCTAAAGTATACAAAACATCATCCAATTTGCGGCAAGCTAAAACAAAAGTCATATTATGGATGGAATGGACATTATAAGGGTTTTTCAATGGTATTAAACCTTAAACCAGCATTTTTTAACACCATATTTACCTAAAAGCAAATGATCTGTGCAAAGTTGTTTCAAGGTGGCTAATTCATCTATAAGCTCTTTTCGTTGTTTCTCATTTTCATTAGCTTTGCCGAAAGATTTTAGTTTGGCTAAAATGACGTCCCAAATGGCCCTTTTAACGTAACCGCTGTATCTTTCGGTGGTGGTAATGTTTGTCTTACATCTAAAAAAAAATAAATAACAATTAAAGTTACCACTACCATTAAAAAATAATATGCATGAAAAACAAATGTAGGGTGAAAGTGCTAAAGTGATCTAATTCCCAAAATTAGAAATCAAATAAACAAGGTAAGAATATAATGCTAGACATATTGGTGGCCGCAACTTTGTACTTCGTTTGCAATCACTAGGATGAAATCGACACTGTGATTTCAAAGTTAAATATAAGGGCTGCCACATAGAACATATGAGGGGCTAGTTTTAAAGTGTTCAATATTCATAAAACGGAAGCTTGCCTTGTGCACAATGCAAAATGCCTCGTGCAATCGATGGCGAAACGTCGGTAAAAGATTTTAATTTGACAGCCTTCAAACCCAGAACTAAGATTTCTCAGTTGTACAATAATATCCATTTATACTTTTTAATAAAACAGTGTAATAAACGTCCCAATGGATGTATTTTCAGCGCTGAATTTAAATAAATCACCTTTTTAGGCCATGACTACATCCATAACAGAGTGATTAAACTTAATAAAGAATGCATTACATTTAATGTATAAGTTTTTGTATATTTTTTATAAGACTTAATTTAACAATCTAATTTTGTTGAGTGTACACTTTGAAACTAGCCCCGTCATATTATGGGACAAAAAATATATATATATATTTTGGCACTTAAATCGAATAGCATTTTCACCCTTTAAATATCTAAAATTACGGAGTTATGACTATAAATAAATATGAAAAATGACTAAGAGTAAAGTACTTTTATTTTTAGATAAGTCGAAAATGTAAAGGTAAATGTCACTATGTCAAAGTTTTAGCCAAAATTATCAGACTGGCTATAAACCTTATTTAAATAAGTATTTATGGTTGTTCTTACATAACTGCTAATAAAAATATAAAACCTAGTTAAAAAAAAATCACGCTGGCTTCTTTTATGGTCTTAAGATATGCGGATTTTGTTTTTTCTTTCTCTCCTAAACTAATAAGATATGAAAAAGAATTAGATTTTTATTTGCTTAATTTAAAGAAAGCACAAAAATTCTACACACATTTACACAGTCAGTGGCGTACCGTTTTTTTTGTTAGAAATAAGGAGTTGCCGCCGCTCGAGATGTACGTAGATGTACTTATTAAAATGTAATTAAGTTAATGATAATTTACCCCCTTAATGCCATACTAAACATTGCTAAATTAAATCAATATTGGGTAAAGAATATCTAAGATATTAAAATATATATATTTTAAGTTTAACACTCTGTATCTTAAGAACGAGAAATTTGCGGATCCATTTTTATCTAAACTTTTTATTATATTTTCTGATGTAGAATCTGTTCCTAAATTTTTTTAACAACATTCTGTATCACACTGTATATCGCCGATTAGAGTAAAATTTTGTACTTCTTAGTTTTGGACCATGCGACTAGTTTTCCCGAAATAACATTGAAAATTTTAGAAATGTTTTGTCCATTTGTCCTTTTATACAACTCATCCTGGGACACACTGTATACTTTTTCCCTAATATATTATTTTTTTTCATAAATTTTAATAATAAGCAAAGCGGTTAATCTTTGATTCAGAGGTGTTGAATGTTTGGTCATACCTTGTTCTTCTCTTTTTATAAGTACCGTCTAAACTAAGAGAGACAAAAAAATACGTCACTGGCGTAAGTCTGAGAGAAATGATTAATAATCAATCAAATGTCAACAACTGTCGTAATCATTTTTCAATATTTTAGACATCTCAAATATTTTCAGTAAATAGGAAAATATAGGTGTTTAGTATCTATGTTTCGAATTAACCGACTATCAGACCTATTTTGCTGTACTGTGAACCTGTGCTTAACTTGCAACTTAGTGAAGGCAAATTATTCGTGCAGCGTAAGTTGTTCATGACATTTGTGAATGTTAAATGCTGTTTTGTGATTTTAATATACGATTACTGTGAAGTGTTAGTATTTTTAATATAGGTCGTTATTATTAGATGTACCGCAACGATATACAGAGGCCGAACAAGTTCCTATTTTAAAGATGGTAAAGTATTTTTACATAGAAAATAAATAATAGTTTAAAAACTAAAAAAACACGCTTTTATATTCAACCGAACTAAAAATTAGAAAATAATTTTTCATTACAAAGAGTTTGTCACTTCAGAATAAAAGCGTGGGGTGCATTTTACTATTTTTTCATAACTTTTCCCTCATAGATATTTGCAAATAGAATAATTATAACATTTAATATATTAAGCACCCCACGCTTTTATTCTGAAGTGACAAACTCTTTGTAATGAAAAATTATTTTCTAATTTTTAGTTCGGTTGCATATAAAAGCGTGTTTTTTAGTTTTTTTAAACTATTATTTATTTTTCATTTTTAGTTCGATATATCAATTAGTTTTTAAAAATAAATGCTCCAGTTTATTCACTAAAAAATTCCTTCGCCATTTTGTCAAGAGTAGTATTAGGACACAGAGGATCTGTAAAGGAATTTATTTATCCTGGCGGTCCTAATCAGGATAACGGGATACTGTTTTTAAATTATTGCATTGTCATCGGTCCTTGATACGTGTGCAAAGTTTCAAAGAAATTGAATCGCTGGAAGTTGGTAAAAATTAGGCTCAAAGATTCCGTTACATAAATAGATAGATAGATAGATACAACCCAAGCTAATAAAAGAGTGTTAAAAAGAATGTAAACTCTATTACCCGTGAGTGCGGTATTTAATGTAAGTTTAAAATATTTTAATTCCTAGAAGTTTAAAGTTTTACAATTTAAATAAAGTAGTTTTATAAATATTTTAACGTCTAAATTAAAGAGTAACATTTTTTTCTTTTGGTTTAATATATGTCACAATACACGACCTGCCCTAATCTGAATTTAACGTCAGGTAATGTGACGAAACATTCACCACCTCTGAAACAAAGTATACTTACTTTGGACAAGTTTTAAACTGAATTAAATTATCATCACTATTTAGCCAGTGTTCCAAGCCAGAATGTTCCAATATATGTTTGCAATCCATAAGTAATACAAATATAGCGTCTTCATCATCTTCGGTACCAAAGAAAACTTCTGTAAGCTCTTCCTTATGGCAAATCCTACATTTTGGTGGACATGGGTCTCCACAAAATCCTACACAGGGATGTCCACATTTTAGTCGTTTTGGACATCTAGAAATAAATAATAATACTTACATCTGAATGTCTTACCATTCTTAGAGCAAATAAACAAATTTAAAAGCATATACTATATATAATACGGATAAGACTGTATATACAGGATGTTCTGGTTAGATTAAAGCATCTGTAAAAATTTGCAAAACATCTTAAATTTTAAAATGATCGCAAAAGTAACACACACTCTTCTAGGTATTATTTACCACTGCATAATCGCAAAAGTAACAAAACCTCTTGTTGTATTGGTATCCTTAGTGAACTGAATGTTTTTATACAATCACTCACGCATTGGTTAAAAATATAAGGTTGGTAGTACCAAGGTTAGTTTATATTTATAAGGTTGCGACACATCTTCAACTTTTAGGCGGTTCGAGGTCGGGGACGCAAAGAAGGGCACTCCACGGAGAAAAGTTGGCAAGACTGGGTAAAATCAAAGCTGATGATCAATTCAATGGCGTCTAGAATTTGCGCATTTCATTTTGCATTGTTTTGGAAGTGATATTTGTTGAAAGATGTAATTCCAAATGTTTTATATTTAAAGTAAAAGAATTTACAACTTAATAATAAATAAAAAACTGTTGTGTAAACGGTTGTTCTACTAATACAATAAACTGTATATTTCCGGCACTGAACAACATGGCCGAAAAATGGGAGATGTGACATCATAACACGTCAAAGCAATATGGCCGAATGTCGCGACCCTATATAGACCGATACAGTTTTTACTCGTTTTTTCTTATAAAATAACCACCTCATTCGAAAATTTTTATACTGGGTGTCTCTAAAAAGTCAAATGCTATTACAAATTCCTTGGACAAAAATACAATAATCTTACGCAATTTACCTTAGTCGAGAAGTTGATCGTTTGCAAGACACAGGGTGTCAAAGTTTCTATTTTAGTTATTTTTACATATTTGATCCAATATAAGAATTTTTTCACAAAATTCATTATTTAAAGGTTTTTCAGAGTGGAGAATAGAAATATGCTAATGTTTTTGTTGCAAAACGTATTGACTCAGTATATTATAATTTTGTTAAATAATTTTTATTCCCTCATGTTTTTTACATAAAAAAGGAATACTTGATAAATATCTCTACAAACAACCGTTTGTAGAGATATTTCAGTTTAAACATTTAATCCCTACAAAAGTTTCCCATTGCCTTACATCACGTTTTAATTAGACCTCCTGGTATTGTCCACAATGCTACCACAAATTTAGGGATCTAATGCAATTTACCTTAGTTAAAAAGTTGCTGGTTTGCAAGAAACGTAGTCTCAAATTTAGCATTTATTTGTTTTACTTGGACACCATGTATCATGCAAACGATCAACTTTTTAACTAAGGCAAATAGAGTTAAATCGTTGTATTTTAGCGTAAGGAAATTGTAGTACCAATTTGTACAGACCTTTTAGAGAAACCCAGGTGGCCTAAATAAAGCGTATTGGAATGTGAAGATAATTTTTTAAGTGAAATAAAACGTTTAATCGCAAAATATCTCAGGAACGGTTGTTGGTAGCGATATTTATCAAGAATATCTTTTTGGTGCAAGAAATATGGGAGAATAAATAATATCTACCAGAATAAACATATACCAAGGTAAAAAAGTAATATCACTTTGAACAGTTAAATCCTATAGACAACCTTGCCAATGTGGCGAGGCCGCAAGTAAGTTTTGAGTTTACACAAGTTACACAAAACGAGATCAGGGACATTATAAATGGTTTAAAAAATAAGACAAGTAGAGATACCTTTGGTATGAATGTTAGGTTGGTAAAATCAATTAAAAACATTATTTTATCACCATTGACTAAATTAATAAACCTATGCTTTAAAGAAAATATTTTTCCAACTATTTTAAAAAAAGGTATTATTGTACCAATTCATAAAAAAGGGGATAAAAATCTACCATCCAATTACAGGCCTGTCTCTCTATTACCAATTATCTCGAAAATAATTGAAAAATGCATGGTAAATCAAATAGTAACTTTTTTGAAAACCATAACCTTTTTACTGACTTCCAGTATGGCTTTAGAAAGAATAAAAATACTGTGCAGGCAATTTTAAATCTAGTCTCAGATATCTTAGAAGCTTTTAATGACAAAAATTTTAATACCGTCTTGTTCTGCGACTTGAGCAAGGCCTTCGACTGTGTCGACCATAGTATCCTCCTGCAAAAGATCAGGGCCTACAACTTTGCTGCTGAGAACTTACCTACAAAATAGATGCCAGGTAGTAAAGACGGGGGGATGGAGTCTGGTGAGAGTGTAGTCAACATTGGGGTGCCTCAGGGCTCCATTCTCGGCCCGGTTCTGTTTTTAATTTATATCAACGACCTGCCGGTGGGTGAGGTCTCAGCAGGCTTCACTCTGCTTGATGATACCACAATAGCCTATAAGGGCAGAACCCTCGAAGAGTCTTTGCAGGGTTCTGGGGCGGCACGGTCGAGGGCTAGTGCTTGGTTCCAGGCAAATAGACTTTTGCTAAATGGGGAGAAAACTAAGCAAATTGTCTTCTATGAGAAATACTGACATAAAAAATGAGGACCAGGAACAGGTGACCTTTCTGGGGGTATGTCTGGACCCAAAACTTCAGTGGGGGGTCATATTAATAAGATTTGTAAAAGATTAAGCAGCGGCCTTTTTCTTCTCAGAAATTTAAGCAATAATGTAGGACCAGAAATACTAAAACTTGCATATTTTGCCCTTTTCCATACCCACATATCATATGCAGTTCAAGTATGGGGTCACTCGGCTGAATCAAGTAGAGTTTTTAATTTGCAAAGAAGGGCAGTAAGGTTGCTTGCCAACCTTGGCTATAGGGAGGACTGCCGAGAGGCATTCCGAACTCTGGGGATTATGACTATGACATCTCTATACATATATAGAAATCTATTAGATTTAAAAAACAACCTAGATCTGTGTACCACTCACCAAGATGTTCATGGTCATAATACTCGCAATAAGAGCAATATAGTGCCGAGCTACTGGAGACTGAAGAGGTGTCAGGACGGCCCGGGGTACTGGTCCATAAAGTTTTTTAATAAACTGCCATTAAAAATTAGACAGTTACAATATAAAGAATTTAAAAATAGAATTAAGGTATTCTTGATAAAGAACCCCTTCTATTGTTATGAGGAGTATCTCTCCTTCAATATTAATGATTATATGTTTTAATGTGTAATTAGGTTGTTTAGTAGACTGTGTATTTCATCTCAATTTTAAAAGTGTTTAGTAAGCTGTGGATTTTATCTCATTTTTAAATGTAATTTTCAAATTGTGTAGCAGGTGATAAAGAGGTTAGTTTGGACTTATTTTAAACCTTAAATGTAGAGGAAAAGATTAAAGTTTTAACTTTTGCCAAAAATTTTATTTTAATTATTTGTGTTGCCATGGTTTTTAGGATTTTAAGATTTTAAAAATTTTAAATATTTTGTGTTTAATAATTTTATTGTATTTTTAATATTGTATTTTTTATTATTAAATTATGACGTATGTAAGCCACTTTGGATATTAACATGAATAAAGTTTGAAAGTTTGAAGAAGTTTGAACAGAAACAAATGAATACAGGGTATACAATGTGGTATTTTTGTAAAGCTTTTTAAAATACCTTTTAAAGAGATTAAGATTGGGTAAAATTAAGGTAAAATGGTGTCAGTGAAACTACTTTTGCTAAAAAATTAAGTGTTTTAGTGCCAAGGGGGCACTATATTGTAACTATTTTTCTTCAAATAGAAGGGGTCATGTAGCACCTCGTTTAAAAGGCCCTCTGATTCTTTACAATGCCACTTTGTTTTTGGAAATTGGTCCAGCCGTTCCAGATTTACAAGTCAATGCCATTAAAGCTGCACTGTTTGTACAGTGTTTAAGCCAAATTTCAGAAGGTTTTACTTTAAATACGTTTTAATGGTGGGTCGCGTATTTATTTTTTTTGCATTTTTGCGCTACCATTTTTTACCCTTAAGTAGCGCGCGGGGTCAAAATGACCCCCAGAGTTGTCATTTTTAGTACTAACTTTGAGATTTTTACAATTAGAAAAAAATCTGTAGGTATCATTCTAAAACCTCGTTAGGTATATGCTAGTAACAAACACATAAAAGCAACACCATTCATTCAAAAAATTCACGTTTTTTGCGCTTGGGTGTCAATTTGACCCCACGCGCCTGCTAACGTTACAGTTTTGAGCAATACTTATATCGAGTTGCGGGAGAGTCAGAGAGTCGGAACAAATGTTTTATCTGTCCCTGACAAAAAAACATAATATATCAAACTTTTGTGTGAAATAAAAACAGCCATAATGTGCAATATGATATAAAAGCAATTTGTAAGCAGTACCTAGCTCTAAGACAACAAGAAGGAACAGATTCAGAATAAAGTTCAACTCCATTTGATATAATAAATATTTTAAATATTGTTTTCTCAAGGAGAATTACGTTTTTTTACATTCATTTATGTTGTTTAGGCAAAATGTGAAAATTCTGTTAGAAATTAATGTAATGAAAAAGAATATACGTTTTTCTATTATAATAATAAGGGTCTAGCTAGGATAACCATTTTGGGGCTCATATAATTTATGTAAACCTAGGCAAAGTGTGAAGGGTACTAATTAATGAAATTCAGTTTTTGCTTTTTCGCATTGCCGTCCCATAATCAGCTTTTAAAAAATAATGACAGTGACTTCAATTAAAATTACATTTAAATGCTTCTATCTAAAAATAATATTTAGCAGTTAAAAAAAAGTGATTATTGGATGTTTACGTTTGGAGGTTAATTTGACCCCCACGCTCCTACTTAGGTATAGAAGGGTCCACATTTAATTCATTCTGAAAGCAATACCGCAGAGTACACAAAAAATGATAAAGTAAACAAACCTTTTCGAATGCACATAGCCTCGGACAGAGCCTGATTACATATTTTTAGATAAATAATAAAAATAAATTGCTAAGACACGTATTACCTACTTAAAAAACATTCTCTTATTTCGCCTCTGTCCTACTATAAAACCGGTGGCACGTGGCGTGGTACTAGAAACTCGTCGGGTAAAATGTTTTTTGCTGCAATAAATCATTGTTCACAAAAGGGTTTCTTAACTTTATCATTTTTGTGTACTTGGCGGCACCGCTTTCAGAATGTATTAAATGTGGACCCATCTTTAACAAAAAGACACGCGCCTACTTAAGGGTTAATCATTATCATTAATTAAGCAAATCGGTGATTTTAATTGTGTTTTCATCACTCCGCTGTATTAGTAATATTTAGTATTTAAAACGTTAAGCAATAGCCCTTATAACAAAATTTGTGAACATCTACAAAAAATACAATAAAATACGTACTTTTCGGTACAAGGCGGAACATTACAAATATCCCCACAGAGTTTAGTACACCTGACATGTTTGCAATTTCTGTTACAGGGACTCTTGCACGGTGTGCAAGGTTCTCCGCAATTTTCTTGCACTTGCTGTGGATACATTTCATACCGCAAGGCCGAGTACAAGGTTTGCACGCTTCTCGGCATGGTATGGGGCACTCGTGATTACAAACAAGTGGCACACCGCATTTTTCAGTGCATTTCTTATGAATGCGAAACTGCATGCATTCACCACAAGTGCCTGAACATTTATGTTTGCATTTGAGTTCTGTTTGGCATGGCTCCGTACAATTTTTTAAAAGAAGTTCAGCATTATCTGAAACAAGTAAAAAAATCCCTTAAAAAATGTTAAATTTCGTCAACATTAGAAAAGAAGAAGATTTTTAACCATAAAATTTGAATGATTGACAAGTGAGTAAAAAGCTAAAAGTTGAAAACATTTGATCCACAGTAAAATCACGAAAAAAACTGTTGTATAAAAACGGTTAGGCGTCTGTTTGACATCTGTTAGGTTAGGATACAAACCCTAAACAAAATTGGTTTAGGTGGTTGCATAAAGAATTTTAAATTACGTTACGACGTATTCCCTCATTGCATATACAGATAGGTATAAGTGTGCAACTTTATGATGTTGCTTTTTGTCTCTATTAAATATAGTACTTAAACAAATGTTTTGCTACAGGGTTGCCTTAAAAATTATAATCAAGGCTATATTTAAATTAAAATATAACCTCAAAATTTGTGACACATCCCGTATAATGCCACTTCTTTTTTTTAATACATTCTAAGGCTAGTTAATATATTATAGTTATAGTATGTCTAAATAATCCAGAATGTACCAAAAAATTGGAATAATTTATTTAAAATTTTAAATTTAAACAACTTCCCATGGCTTTATTTATAACATTGAAAGGAAAAATAGTGATATATTAGTACAGTCATGTAGAGTAAAAAAAAAAATAAAAATTGTCGTTATACAAGGTTTGTCAAAAAATTTTGAGGTAATTTTTAAATTTAAATATAGCCTAGACCATAATTTTTTGGGCAACCCTGAAGCAATACCTTTGTTAAAATAGTATAAATAGTTTTTATTTGGTAAACAGATGTGTCTAGCTCGCTAACTATTTGGATCGTAGACTATTAGAGATTGCACTTACCGGTATTTTTAATACTACACTGAATCCTTTTCAACTTATGCCCACACGGTGCTTCTAAGTCACAATCGATTATTTCTTTACATTTCTTCGTGCATTCTTCCTTGCATGGTTTGGTACACCTGTGCCCACATGGCAGTGGCCTCGGGCAACTGCGAGCTTTGCAGTTTGACCTCTCAGGAGTCTCATGGCATTTAACTTTAATTTTATGCTGACACTCTGGAATAATTTTTTCCACCTAAAATACAAAAAAGACTCACTAGTTTAGCATCCAACAATTCAAAATCTTATTTTCAAATGTCAAATACTTTAATAATTATGGCTAGTCTATTGGATTCTTTGACACCCGGTATGAAGTAATACATTGGCTCTAAGAACTGCCCAGGACCTAAGAAAGTTGCTAGCAGAGGTGGAATAACATCGACCTGAATGTGATTCTTCATTTAATTGACTGTATGTCTCATCAACTTCAAGCAGTCAGTACGCAAAGAAGAAAATACACGTTATTAATGATTTTACTTTTCCCATTAATGTATTTTTTTCTAGACAATAATACAAATTTTATTTGAAATATAAATTTTACAACAAAAATGAAAAGTTAAGTGGCGTGTCAATGTATTATTTGACACATACAATAACCCATTCTTAATAAATAATAAAAAAACTGAACTTACCATAACATTACAGGGTCCACAGCTATCAGAGCATTTATTTTTGCAAGGATGTCCACAAGGTAATACTTTTTGCACAATTTTTCACAATGTAATTCCTCAACGTCTTGCTTACACGCAATGGTATGGACGTGACCACCAAGATCTATGCTTTTAACGCCTATGAGTGCAACTTTCACATTCTTGGAAACAGAATCTGGGACAGATGTGTTTGTTTTCTGTTTCTCTACAGCCCTCCCTTGGTTTAGCGCAGCTTTGTCTGCACTTATACTAAAATCAAAACACAATTATGGTTTTGTTGTAGGAAGTAAAAATCTTAGTAATATTTTTAAATATGTTAACTCTCATTTAAATAATTGATTCAAATTACCAATCAGCCATCAATAAGCCAGCGGCATATAACAGACGGTGAGAAAATTTAAATCGACTGATTATATTGTTTATAGTAGGGTTCTTTTCAAATAAAGACTTGCACAAAATACAAAAGTTAATTTATTTGTTAAAATATGTCATGTAAACATTAAATTTAATTGATAAAGTTTCTCTAAATAAAACTTAGGGTAGTCGCAATCAAATGCTTTACGAAAGCTCACAATACACAACAGAGAAATATCGTTGATTGTAAAAATTCTTCAATTAGACTAGCTAAAAAATCCCAAAATAGCAAAAAAAAAAACATTTTGCCTAAAATCACATTTAAAATTTGAGCAGGTGTGATTTATCTCAAAGAAATTGTTTATTCAGATGGCTATCAGTGTCATATTACTATTGCTCAGATCTTTATAAAGTTTTATTAAGACCTGTAGTTTTGTTAAATGTAAATATGAACTTACCAAAATACGTCGTGCCAATTCTACCCTTAACCACAAAGATCCGGTCATTTTGACCCACGGGGCTTTTCGATTTGTCAAGATCATGGGATCCCCAACATTTGCGCTTATATTATGCGTCTATGTACCTTTTTGGCACTTAGTTTTATGCTATTATCCAAGTCGTAAAAGTGCATGTCTTAAAGCAAGCAAAATATTGAGGTTTAAAGTACGACACCAGTCAAATTTACCGGTAGTCTGTCTTTATATACCAATTTTGAAATATATATTTTTTATTTCTGACATTTTTACATTTATAAATTGCGTATTGATTGTAATCTAAGGCCCACAAAAGGAGATAATATTAGAATTACTTGAGAATTACCATCATGACGATACTTCGCCAAAATGGGCGAAAGAATTGGATTCTGATGGTAGCAATATTAAATAGGATGTCGACTAACATATACTATGGGATCATGACACTGACTCAGAGATTGAGGTCAAAGAATAAGGCAAAGAAAATGAAGATGACATTAAAAAAGTAAATAATATTTTGCGATAACCACTTCTAAAATGATAAAAGTCGCTACACATGGTCAAAAAGGTTCATTATTTTCTATGAATACACTCACGCTATAACATACCAGCACAAAAACCCTTATAAACCATATGTTTAATAAATTTTTGATATATTTTGTTTAGAATTGTTTTTTTTCTGTCTGTGATTAAAAACGGCGTTCTGTAGTTTTTATTTGTATGTCTTTATGAACATAAAAATAATTTTATCAATATCTACTGTTGTTTTAGAAAAAAATATTTAAAACTGTATTCAAATGCAAATAAAAAATGTGTGGAAACTAATGCCCAAACATTTATAATTAAAAAAGTACTTGTATTCTGGTCAAAATGACCGGTAGTCTGTGGTTACGTTCCAGAAACGGCACCTTTGTGGTTAAGGGTTAAGACGTGCAGTGGGCAACTTTTACCAATGTATGGAGAGAAAACGGTCTAAAGCAACAACAATGCAAGACCGATGTGTCATCCTATCCGGAATGTTTAAATGCAGGCATTCTTCATCAAATTTCTACCTGCTAGTGTTCAACACTATGAAAGTCAATTTGAAAGTATCAAGCTAGCACGACGTGTATATCTTTCACGTTATAATTACGTAAGTAGTAATACTAATGCAAACCTGCAAATGATCGGGGTCCAATCTTATATGACACTGCCTATCGCAAGCATGCCCACACGGTTCCACCCTGGTATCACATGGACGCGGGCACCTAAACTTATTTGGATCGGCCGAACAAGGTTTTCGAGCTTCATGATCGCAAGGCAGCTTCGTTTCGACCAACACTGTACAATTGTATTTGCTGGGATCAATGTGGCACGCGATATTAACGTCGTGGTTGCAATCCAGATGGCGTGGTACGAGATATGTGCATGGACCGCATTCTTGATAGCAAAGTTTTTGGCAAATATGAGTAGGGTCGTTACAAAGAAGCCTAGAACAGAATTAGTATATTAAATGCCAGGGGAAAAGTGCAGTTTAAAAATAATAATAATAAAAGTTCCATATCTTTTGAAGGGCTGAAAATGACGGCATTGATACATACCTAGTACATTTTTCATTACATTTATAAAGTTCATGATCACGGTCTTGAACGTGGCAAAGCCTTTTGCAAATATGTCCGCATGCTATTTGTGCCTGACACATCAAATCGCAACCACCCTCGCTCAATTTGATAAAATCTTGAGGTTTTGACACTTGAGTGAACCTATAAGAATGAATTTGACATTTTAGGGTCAGGTACCCGCCTATGGCTCCTTGATCTTCTAAAACAGCCTTCACTTTCTCCCAAATCTAAAAACATACATGTATTTCCATTTTCTGTGGTTTTAACTTGTGTCATCAAATTTTATAGGCCTTTGGACATAGTGTTCCCCAATTAAAATAGTAAGAGATCCGAATAAGAGGCGACCTTCACCCATCTGTTTACCGGATAAAAACTGTTTTTATTAAAGATAGTATTTAAACAAAGGTATCGCCATAGGGATGCCTAAAAAGATTAGCTGAAGGCCATATTTAATTTAAAAAAATAACCTCAAAATTTTTGACACACCTTGTATAATGGCAACCCCTATATTTTTAAATATGTATGTATGCTAGTTATTAAAATATATTATCTAAATCACGAAAGAAGACGATTACATCATAGCATGAATTCTACTGAACTAATCAATGGACGTATGTCGCTAATAATGGTCACAATGCAATGTATGTCGCTAATAAGGTCACAATGTCTCACATGACAGTTACTGTTGTCCAAAGCAAGTTTGAGACACTTATCATTAAAGACAGAAAGATAACCCTTTTTTTGTTGGTTTAAATACTGTTAGATTTGTAAGTTCTTTTTAAACTATACAGAACTAAGGAAGTTGTGAGAAATAATAAACGGTTATTAGCTCCACAATAACAGACAAATAATTTTTAGAAGGTAATTTAATCATTATGAAAATTTTGAAAGAGATGTTACGAACACAAAAAAAAACAAAATAAAAATTAAAATATTTTTGTTTAAGCTTTGTACTATTTTATTATCCCTTAACCACTCACGGGCACTTTTGTAACGCGTCTCGGACGCTGCGCAATATATCATCAATTTTCAGAATGATTTTTTTTTATTAAATGGCTAACCCAGTAAGTAAAAACTATTTTCTTTATACCAATTAAAAAAATGTTACAAATATGTAGTTAGTATTTGCAAAAAAAAAAACAGGTTCTCTGTGGTCATAAAAACAAATATTATAGGAAAGTGAAAAATATTTAATTGTACACATGTATAATATGTAAACGTAACATTTAGTCCTATAAACTAAACATAAATTATTACAAAAAAGTACCAAAAATAAAAAAATACAACCCCCTAAAAATTAGATTTTTAAAGACATTTAGTACACTATTTCTTGCTGCAAAAAGCGTAGACTTTGAAGAGTAAGTATAAAAGAAGTCTTCCTTTTGGTCAATCGTCCAATTTTATTTTCCTATTATTTCAGGGTCAAACCTCACAAAAACTTGATCTAATTCGATCCCGAAGGGTAACAAATACCCGTACAACTTCTTCAGTCGCCACTACTTGGGAAAGCTATGTAGCTCCCTACAAACGTCCGCACTACTCGGAGGTCGAAAAAGAGTTCCTAGCACATCTTGGCGTGGCCATTTTGGCGCCGTTTCGACGGAATTTTTTGCATTTTTGACAAGATGTGGGGTAACTCATTAAATGCAAGTTTTTTGACCAAATCTGCTCTACCTATTTTGTCACAATCTGTGTACCATTTTTGTAAGTGTTTTTAATATTTATGATCACCATAATTCTTCTCCATTTTTCTTTCCCCGTTTAAATAATTTAACAAGGGTAGCACCAAACTTTGTGTTTGGGCGTTAAGGGTTTTTGCCTTGCATGGCAAGCACTTGTAAAAGTTTAAAATTAGGCATCTATTGTAGGAATCATTTACTCATTGCTTTAAGTATGTGGACAAGAATATTTTGTTTTAATAAACAGTTAAAATTATAATGTTAAAATTAATTTAAAAACCGGAAAACTAAAGTATTTTTAGAAAACAACCTTACCATAAACGTCAAATATTTATTTACATTTGACATTTTTCGAAATTTGTGGAAGGTCGATGTTTTGTTGTCAAAACAGCATATAAAAACTAAACTGTCTTAACTAAAATATAAAATTTTAAAAATGTTTTGATCATACGTTTTAAATTGCATTTGGTAAAATGGCTTTTAGAAGACGTCGATGTTTTTTATGTTAACATCGATGGTCAACATCGATTTTGGGTAAATGTCTCAGCACTAGTTCTACTTCCCCGCTATAGTCTAATCAATTATGTATCAAGAATAAACAAGAAGAATAGTCTATCTATATTGGATACAGGCAAATTAGCAATACCGTTTGTTTCGACAAGAAAATTGGGAATATCTCTGTCTAACACATTTTATTTTATTTACAAATTGTTGTCGTTTGTCTTAACTATATATTAAAAATGGTGACGTAATCGTCTTCTTTCGTGATTTAGATAATATATTTTTATATAATACAGAATCTATTGAGTAGTCCGTTACTTTGTGACAATACATTTTACGTAGAATGTAATAAAAATACAAATTTTACTTTGTTATTTTTGTCACATATTTTATATTGCTTTTTGCGTTACTGCAGTTTCGACATACTATGTCATTTTCAAACGACTTTTTAAAGTTTAAGTAATACAGAATGTATCAAAAAATGTTTTTATTAAAATTTCAAATTTAAAGACTTACCACAGCTTTATTTATAAAATCGAAGAAACAAAATGTACCAATATATTACTAGATACTGTCATGTACAATAAAAAATAAAAATTGACATTATACAGGGTCACTCAAAAGATTTGAAAACTTACTTTATTTATAAATTTGTCATAGCCTTGACCTAATTTTTTTAGGCAACCCCATGGCAATACCTTTGTTTATATACTATCTACATACAGATGGGTGGTGGTCGCTTCCTATTCGGATCTTAGACTAAAAAATATATTTTCGTTGTTAAATACACCCATGAAATCATTAAAACTAATGTTAAATACTTACTTGATTTTCGCTCTGAGCTCTTAATAGAAGTGACATATTACCCATTATATAAAAACCATCTCTAGCTCTTGAAAGAGCTACACACACTCTATTTTGAATTCTCAGAAATCCAGCTTTATTTTCATCATTACTTCTCACCAATGAAAGAAGTATAATATCAGATTCTTCACCTAAAAAATAGTTTGAGTTTGACTAGCTGCAACAGGCACGGGTTTTAATTTATTAAATCAAAGCAGAAAAGCAGGAAATCAAGATATATGTACATACAGGGTGGCCCACTTGTCCGTCCCGTTTTTTCGTTTCAATAAATTATAAATAGCGTGACAACGTCGCCACGAGTGCCAAAATAAAATAACATACTATATGCAAAATTTTATTTTGAATCCCATTCCGTAAACAAAAAAGAGGTTATAATTTAAAAAAAAAATAGTTTATTAGCCAACTTTTTTTTGGGACTCATAACTGCATAAATTCAAATATTTTTAGGACATGCAGGTTTGAAAACCCTACAACTTTTATATATAAAACTTTTTGCTATATCTCTTTAAACAACAGAAATATACTTTCTCGGACAATTAGGCCACCCTGTATATGAGTATATTAATTTTACAGGAAAATCGAAAATTATGTTATATCGTATTATAAAAAATGTTCCTAGGAACCTAGGTCCTGAGTTGGTTCTTTTCCAAAATACAGGGCGTTAAAGACCACCTTACTAAAAATACATGACTCATTTGAAATGGGTGGGGCCATTTCGGTGTCGCGTTTTGAAAGTCGAGCCATTTTTCTTTTACAATAAAATGACAAGAAGGAAGGAAGGAAGGAACCTAAAAGATATTTAGAGTTATTCCGACGCCAAAATGGCAAAAGCCAAAACAGCTACTGGCGAAATGGCTAGACGACCAAACGGCGGCGACGCCGACGGCGCCAAAATGGCCACGCCGAAAAGACCACGTCAAAATGTCCTAGGAACTATTTCTTCAACCTTCGAGTAATGCGGACGTTCGTAGAGAGCTACAGAGCTTTCCCGGATAGTGGCGACTGAAGGAGTTGTACGGGCGTTTGATACCCTCGGAGATATGCGGATATTATGCCCAATACCAGCAGCAGCTCTTGGTTTGACAGCTGACAATTTACGCAACCCATCGATTTATTGTTTTGTATTGAACATGTTTTGGAATTTCTGGGAGCTACGAGCTCGATTATTCAAAATTTCTACGGACAAAGCCATGGAAAGCATAGTCTAGATGGGGGAGGGCTTGCGAATTGTAACTAAAGGGACCAGAAAAAGCCCAGAATAAATTTAGAAAATGTCCTAGACCCCTACTTATTTACTTACCGTAATGATTTAAACAAATTACCTTGATAATTGTCTAAAACAGCTATTCTCACATCCTGAAGAATCATACTATTATTGGGCTTCTTTTTCTCGCGTTTCATCTCAAAGAACTGTCCAAGATAGGCAGCTAGAATGGTAATTTGTTCTGGCTTGTATCCATTTAGAACCAAGTGTCTTGCAAGAGCAATTAAAAATTGAGATTCGTGAGTATTTTTTTGCTTTCGTCTTGGCATCGGTCCTCTCGTTCTTGATGGTCGATAAAATAAATACATTTTTCCACACCTGGGTAAAAAAAGGAATATATGGATCAATCAACTAGCGCAAAATCATTGTCACTAGTAAAAAAAAAAAAGAAACAGAAACAGAAACAGAAAATATATATAAATTCAGGTGTTGACTTTTTCCGCGGTCTGCGAGTAGTGCGGTTCACGTTTACGTAGACGTCTACAAAGACTTCCCGCGTAGGCGGCTGAAGGAGTCGTACGAGCGTTGCTGTACCCTTGGGGATCAAGAAAAGATTTACGCTAAATTGGGGCTTCTTTCTTCTGGGGCTAAGCGCTGTGAGTGAAGATTCCTAAAGCCTGAGGTTTTTACGTTTTGGTGTTGAACAAATGGTGTCTTCGTATGATCGAGGAGGTGCGCATGCCTTGCGGAAAAGCGTCAATGGTGAAAGTGACGGTTATGCGCGATACCAGTAGCACAGCCACAATTTATGCATGTTCAGAAGTTCATCGCTCTTATTGATTGTTTGAAGTGTTTCTTATCCATATGCTAGGAAAGTCTGGGAGTTTCGAGCTCGATTATCCAGATTTTTCACGGACAAAGTCGGGAAAGCTTATAAGCAATAGCTCATATGACCGGAACGGGAGAACTGGCGAATTAACTTAGTATCAGAGCCATAAAACAAAGAGAGAGAGAGAGAAATTCAAGTGTTTTATTAGTCACTTTATTATTAATTTTCATTAAAACAAATCCTTAACTAATAACCATTGTTATTCTTTCTGCAATTTATTGCTTTTTTATTAGTTCTTCAAGTGATTCAAAATGAAGTGTTTAATAAGGTTACTCTTGGTCCCCATACAACAATAGTATCAATAACTTCATAATACTAAAAAATGCATCCAATTAAATAACTGCAATTTTAAAAATGATTTTATGGGTATACTAATTTATTAAGAAAAAATATGCTATGTTTTTTTTATTGTTCAGTTTGGCATTTTTGCATAATTATTTGGTATCAGAAAAAATCCGTTGCAGCGTATGTCCGCCGGACAACCCCGATATTTATAAAAGTCAAAATATAAATGGCCTAGTGTGTACACTATCGGTTAGTCGATATTCTTAGAAAATGATGCGACCATTCGTCATTTTTTTTTCATAGCTGCCGACTCAGTCGACCAAGTTTCGCAAAAAAATAGTGGTTGACTTTAATGTGTCCGTCGGACAACCAGCAAATATACATAAGTAGTTATTTTTTTATTATATTATGATGTTTAAGATTGTATTTGATCTAAATTTAACTGTGAGCATAAAAAAAATGCCAAAATTAAAACATGTTTTATCAGACAGTCCAAGGCTTAAAAAATTTAAAAAAATGTCCGTCGGACAGTCGCTTGGAATAATTAAGGTAAGGTATTATTATTTTTTAATAAATTATGGTGTTTTAAATAGTATTTAATCTAAATATTACTGTAAGCATTAAGAAAAACAAAAATAAGCTATATTCTATCGGACAGTTTAAAGTTTAAAAAATGTCCGTCAGAAAATCAGTAGCTTGGATAACTGATTCGTTGTTTGTAATATACAATATGAGCAATGCGTTTTGGTTCATCGGCCGGCAATAGAATAACAAAACAAGCACTATGATTCACGCCTCTTTACATGCTGGTATTTAGTTAGATTGTCTCTTTTCTTCACATTGCCTATGAGTTATATTATTTAACTGAACCTGTTTTTGATTGTCCTTGGGATATGGTAATATGACGTAATGATTGACAAGTTAGTTAGCTCTGCTAGTAGTGATCCTGCTATTTGACCCTGGTGTTGTGGGTTCGAATTATGTATACATGAGACGTATCAAATGTGAATTTTTCTGGTTTTATCGTTGGAGCTGTTTAAAGGGCTCTGCTCATTGCAGATTAAAATTAAGGAACTTTTGAGGCATGGTGCTAGCTAATATTTGAAGCAAATTAGTGTTTTCCCGCATCATCTTTCTTTACTTGACTCTTCAAACATATAACACAGCACTTGAAAAAACACAAAAGATAAGAAAATTACCTAAAATTGGAGCCCTTTGCAATGTTGTTTTATGATCTTCTAAGTTTTCATATATGTGAGGTTTGATCAATCTAGATATCTCAGGACGCATACGATGTTGAACGTTGAGAGTATAACAGTGAATATTGTTGTTTACCATACGCTCAAATAAACTGATACCTGCAAAAAAAACATACCCATTAACCATTCGGGGCGTCAACTTTATTTATACACGAAATAACTTCGCCCCTGTACAAGAAACAAAAAGTACAATTCAAAACATCTAGAAGGTGGTGCTTTTTATTGACAGTACCAGTTCATATACAAGGTGTCTCAAAAACAGATGAGATATCAACAGTACCAATTAATATACAAAGTGTCTCAAAAAGATGAGATATTAACAGTTTGCTGATATACTCATTAACAATTAATAGTGAAGAGAGAAAATAATATTTTGGTTATTATTATTTTTAAATAATGCTTTCACTTCAGAGTGATAAGTAATTTAATAACATGTATATAATTCCCTTCCATTGAAAGAACTGTTAATAGATAAGTCAGCTATTTTAGTTTATTTTAGATACATACAGGGTGGCCTACTATGGAGGTTTTAAAAAAGGGAATTGGGAAACTTATAGGGGTCAAATAAAGCCACAGTATAAAATTAGCTTAGCCTATACAGGGTGTCCCAAAAATGTGTGACACATAAAAGTTATATTTTTTTAAATTGAACATCCTATATTTTATGACGGTTTTAGATTCTGCATAAAAAAATAACTTAAGTTTGTTAATAGTACCAAGTGTTTATTTGTATTTTTTTTTAATACACAGGTGCAATTAAATTAATTTTACTTTAACACTATTAACACTTGAACCTTTAAAATTTATTACAAAATTAGTTAGAGTCTGCCATATCAAACGTAGGTCATGTCGAGATCAATAATGTACAGGGTGCTCAAAAAATAATATTACTTTTTTAAAAAATGAAATAGCAATAACTCTCCTATTTTAAATGGAACACCCTGTATTTTTTACACCACACGATGAGAAATAAAATACCCTTTAAAATGGTGTATGTACCTATTTTTTATACTTTTTAGTAAATTCCGTTTTTATTCCAAATGTCTATTTAAATCTAAGTAGGCTGTGATATAGCTATGTCTGTTTACTAAGCAATTATTGTTGAATATAGATTTGTCTAAAAACAGCACTAATTTAAAAAAAAATTATTATCTGCCGCTTTTTCTGAACTCCACAAACAAAATTTAATTTGTTGCTTATAATGCTTCTTCAACTAATACTTAATTCAGCAGAATGTGGTAATGATTCTAATAATACTTCTGAATAGTTGTAATGACATTCTGTAACCTAAAAGTTGGGTTTTCCTTTATCCATAATTAATTTGTAACATTTTTTAAGCTACTTTTAAGGTAATCAGATGATTTCTGCAGGGATATTTATCAAATACTAATATCGATTACTAGTATATTGATCAGTTTGAAACAAATTTTAGTAATTTTAAATGAAAACCCTTTCCCTGCAACAACAAGATGTTATAATACTGGTAGATATAAAAAAAAATGTTTACTTTAGTCGAGTCTTTATGCTACAAAATAACCGAGCAGAAACAATCTATTACTTAAAAAGTTTGACAAATTGATTATGGATAATGAAAGAAACAAGTTTTAAAGTAAAAGAAACAAGTGTTAAAATATAAAAGAATGACATTATAACTAATCATGCATTACTAGAAATGTTTAAAAACACAAGTTTTATCATTACCACATAAGCAACTAGTTAAATTTTGTTTATGGAGAACAGAAAAAGTTTTTAAATTGGTGATGTTTTTGGACAAATCTACATTCCACAATAATGGCTTAGTAAACAGACATACATAGCTATATCACAGGGTAGAGATTTCAATAGACATTTGGGATAAAAATATTTAAAAACAGATTTTTTTAAAAAGTATAAAAGATAGGTATAGGCAACCTATACATCATTTCAAAGGGAATTTTATTTGCCATCGTGTGGTGTCAAAAAATACATGGTGTTTCATTTAACATAAGAGAGTTATTGCTATTTGATTTCCTGAAAAAGTAAAATTATTTTTTGACCACCCAATACATTATTTGATCTTGCAATGACCTACGTATAAGATGGCAGACTTTTCTAATTTTGTACAAATTTTAAAGTTTAAATTGGTAATAGTCTTAAAGTAAAATTAATTTAATTGCACCTCTGCCTTTAAAAAATAAAATATCACAAAAACAAATTAAATTAGACACTTGGTTCCATTAACAAACTTGAGCTATTTTTTGTGTAAAATCTAAAACCGTCATAAAATATAGGGTTTTTCATTTAAAAAAAACTTTGATATGTGACTTTTTTGAGACGCACTGTATAGGCTAAACCAATTTTATACTGGCTTTATTCGACCCCTATATGGTTCCCTATTAAGTTTTTTTAAATCCCTATGGCTATCCAACTACAGACCGTGTCGAATATTTACTTACTTAACCTAAAAACCAGCCATAAAGTATTGCTTGCTACTTTTTTTAGTGCAAATAAGTAAATACGTGCCTTAAAAACACTATGCATCAATTAGATATTCTTACAATGGAAGATAACTAATTATATGTTATTATATTATTTGTCACTCTGACAGAGACTCAGCGTATTGCTGATATCTCAAAAACCAGCAACAATTGACGTAGAGTGTGTTGTAAATTTTTGATGTAAAATTTAATACTCAAGATTTTGTTGTTAAAATATACAGGGTGTTCAATTAAAAAACCTACTTGACAAAAAAATTATGTTTTTGAAACATCTTGTTTATTATCTAGTACTGGCGATAGAGTGTATTTAAAACTGTTTTATTAAAAGTTTATTTTTGTATCTTGTACAGGGGCGAATTTATTTCGTGTATAAATTAAGTTGGGACATCCTGTATATTCAGCAAGGATTGAAGAGGGGCCAAGTTTTTGTAATCCCCATATTAAAAAAATATGTGAAATGACCAGCTCTTGAATTTTTTTTGTTCATATAAATAAACAATGTACCTATATTCCGCATTTTCTTTTTTAATATTAGGCTACCTGTTACTTTACTTTCAAACGTAATAAAAAATATACAGGATGTCCGGAAAGTCAACGATAATACTCAAAGGGCTGATGAAACAACCTATAAGCATCCAGGAAAACATAATATGACTTCAATAAAAAATCGTTGGTTTTCGAGATATTGGCAATGGAAAAATAGTCTCCTTGTATCAGATTTTTGATTTCTACAAAATTCTAATTGTAGATTTTGATCTCAGTTTTGCAGCCCTGAAGATCAACTTTAAACCAAAAGTTCGCTTCGAAAGATCTACAGTGTGTCCACGTATGGACTTAACTATATCTGTAAATTTTATTTTCGATATTTAAAAAAATCTTCATAAAAACTATTGATTTATCTGAAATAGCAGATAAAAGCTTCTGCTGAATCGGCATATGTAATTTTTATTTTCGATATTTAAAAAAAAATCTTCATAAAAACTATTGATTTATCTGAAATAGCAGATAAAAGCTTCTGCTGAATAGGCATATGATTCGAAATTGTAAATTTTTTTATTTAAGTGGCAATATCTCGAAAACCATCGATTTTTCAGTAAGTTGTCCCACCGGACATTTAATTATTATCGTTGTCTTTTCGTACACACTACATGCTTATGTAAAAATAAATAGACGTACCCAGTTTAAATTTAGTCTCAATTTGGTAATCGGCCGCTCCGGGCTTAAGTTGAAGATGGTCTCCAATTAGAATTAGATGTTTACAGTGCTTTGTCAAAGCTGCAACGATGTGAGCTTCCAGAACTTCAGCTGCCTCTTCGACTATGACTATGGGACATTCTAGAGCCTAAATGTATGATATTTGGAGAATTACAAAGGGAAATGTTAGTTTTATAGTTACGTAGTATACTGGGTGTCAAAAAATTTATAAGACAAGCCGTGATTCCTAAAGCGAGGATGGCGAACCTTTTCGTATCAACGTGCCATTTTTGTACAAAAATGTAAAAATTGTCCTACGCCGTGCCATGAAATACTTTTAAGTCAGTAAATAAACAAATTTGAGGAGCAAAAAGAAAAAAAAGTCTTCAACTTAAAACTTTCAAATGATGTCCTAGGCGTCCCATAAAGCCATAAATACCTTTCTGAGTGAGGTAAAAATTGAAGAGCAAAAAAAGGGTCTTCTACTTAAAACTTCCATAATTGCTCCTTCTGGCCGCTGTAAAATATTCGCTGAAAAAAAACACTAATATAATCGCGTGCCCAAATTTTTTTCTCGCGTGCCATTGGTTCGCCATCCCTGCCATAGAGTATTAGACACATCAAAATGAGACTTGGTGTAGGTAATAGAGAATTATTGCACAGTCAAATAAGGCCAGGCACTAATAATACCGGCCTTATTTTGACATCTGAGCTTACGGAGATGCAAAGTAGGATAAGGACTCCCTTAAGGGGGGCTAAGGTCAAATCGTACAAAAAAGCCATGTTTTCGTGATTTTTTTCTGACGACACAGTTAAAATTTATTTACTCAACCAATGGTACATTAAAGTATGACATTCGAAGAATGTTTCATCAAATTTTTACAAAAAATATTAAAAAATACGGCAATGGCAGCAATTGTCGGACGTGTCTCGAAAAAAGTTTTTTCCAAATTTTTTTCATTTTTTCGAACACTGAAGTGAAAAACACAATTTTGTGGGAAAAAATCGGCTAATTTGTTATTGCAAAATCAAAATTATGAAAAAAAAACTCGACAGCGTTACCTCGTAAATGATGTGCAGAAATAGTGTTTAAAATTTCAAAAGGATCGGTGCAGTAGTTTTGGAGTTATCAGGGGCACCGACTTTGAAAACGTGAGTTGTGAATTGAATACCTTACCCCCCTTAAACCAATGCGCTTAAAAAAAAACTCGACAGCGTTACCACGTAAATGATGTACAGAAATAGTGTTTAAAATTTCAAAAGGATCGGTGCAGTAGTTTTGGAGTTATCAGGGGCACCGACTTTGAAAACGTGAGTTGTAAATTAAATACCTTACCCCCCTTAATAAGTATAGTGCCTGGCTTTATTTATGTCGGTTTTAGGTAGTGCCTTATTTTGGTCTTATTTTAACTTCGGAACTGTTCGTCTAACCGAACGACTGCCGACCACAAAATCGAAAAGTTTTTATGAGTAAAATACTTAAAACCTTGCTTTTTCAAATATATTTCTATAATTGTGTTATAAAAAAACCCTACAACACAAAACAATAAAGAAAATCCACTAAAATTTTTCCCCCTTTTTTATAGGTTAATGGTACTGTCAACATGATTTGCAATAACTCTAAATTATGGATACAAGCACTATTTAAATAAGGCCGGTATTAATAATTCCCGAGCTTAATAAGGCAACTTGCAATAATTCTCTAGTGTAGTATGCCTTTTACAGCTCACTATGCCTACAATAAACCCCACAGTTTCGATTCAATCTATCAAGCCGTTTTTTTTGTTTTATTCCATATAATTTTTGAAAAAAAATTATAGAATAACGATTTTTACTTTAAATGATCACAATCTTAAACTTCTTAGTCACTTCCGGTTTAACTGGAAATGGCTACAGTTTTGAATTTTTAAATGTAACACCATTTACATTTTATTATTTTTAGATCCCTGAGATAATTCTAAATACGAATGTAACATTTTTAAAAGATTTTAAGCCTACTTGATTTTTTGGCCCATTTTAAATTTTGTATCTAGGTGTCCATGATTGGACGCAAATTAATCCAAGGACCCCAATTGATGTTGGAAAAATTCAATCGCAAAGTTTTAGTGACTAATGTCAAAGATAGGGATAAAACAAGTTGGCCAATTGGTATTTTCCAATGACATAACATAATGGACCGGCCCTCGCGATCGCCTATTGACGCCAGAGCAGTGCGAGAGAGATGGAGCTAATTACGGCAAAAACGCGCATTTATATTCGTTTACCGTTAGAAAGCAGTTGAATTTAAAATTTATTTCTTGTGTTCTAAAGTTAATTGTGATCAAAATTTTTGACCATCTGCTATAGTTGTTGTTCAATATGGTTTACTCATGCGCAGCTATAAATTGCACTGCAAGGTGGAAAAAACGCGACACTACGAAATTCCACAGGTAGGCACCACAAAAAGGCACATTGTTTAAATAATATTTTAATTTTTATGTTTAAGTAGATCAAATTTATTATTTATTATTTACTGGGGTTATAATTTTTGTTTAATTCTTTATTTTTATAGCTACTTTAGCACAAAATATACGTTTAAATCATAAAAACTACATTAGACAAAGAATAAATTAATGTTTTGTAATTTAAAAAAATATATTTTAATTAAAAATTGAAGTAAGCGGTATCTAATAAAAAATCCCCCAAGAATAGTAATAAAAATAACTTTATAAGAATTATATAGTTAAAAAATATGTATATAACGTACTAAAAATTCATTAATCTATTCATAAAAAGTCGAAAAATTTTAACAAATAAGCACAATGTTCTGAAAATAATTTTTAAACCCCATTTTCCCATTTAAATTCCATTACTTGTCGGGTTTTCTTGCCGTAATTAGCTCTATCTCTCTCTCGGACCTCTCTCTCTTTCGTAGGCCGCAAATAAATTCACAGCAGCAATACGTCGGGGCCGGTCCATTATGTCATGTCATTGGTATTTCCACGCCTAACTATTATTTTAGATAAGCACTTTTCGAAAAAAGTATTTTTTAACGAATCTAACGAAACTAATTTATTTGAGATCAGATTTAAAATAAGGACATAAATAAAGGATAATGGCCCTCCAGATGCAATATTACAAATGGCAAAAGATCAAGTAGACGTAAAAACTTTTAGAAATGTTAAATTCCTATTTAGAATCGCCTCAGGAATTTAAAAATGCTAAAATATACAGGGATTTAAATTTTAAATTTAAGCCATTTCCTTTAACCTCTAAATATTTAAATTAAGAGTTTAAATCTTCACGATATTTTCTTTTTGTCCCCTAAACAATATTTTCTATATACAGCGTGTCTACTTAAGTTTGCACCATATGGGAAACTTTTTTATTATTGAATTTACGAAAAAAAATATTCTTTATAAAAAGTTGTGCATGGCCTTAAACCTAAAATTCAATTATCAGAGAATAATTTTTTGCAGTGGTATACGAGGTATGTCGAAAAATGTGAATTTTGCTCAAGGGAAAAGTACCTTTAATTTTAAAATATCGATTTTTTTATACAAAAAGTTGTTTAGAATTAAAAATTACTTGCAAATATGCAAACTTGACTATCTACTAGAAATCAATTAAGTTCAATTCTTACCATGGGGATTTTTTATTATTGATT
Source organism: Listronotus bonariensis (assembly GCA_014170235.1). NCBI lineage: Eukaryota > Metazoa > Arthropoda > Insecta > Coleoptera > Curculionidae > Listronotus > Listronotus bonariensis. Next base: position 44,141 of record JACEGR010004895.1, read on the forward strand.
TTAAGAAAAAAGTTATTTTTTAAAAAAGTTCTGCATTGCCTTAAACCTAAAATTCAATCATTAGATATTAATTTTTGCAGTGGTATACGAGGTATGTCAAAAAATGTTAAAAATGTAAATAATTAAGTTTTCATATTTGTAAGTTATTTTTTATTCTAAACATCGTTTATTTATAAAAAAATCTTTTCTCTTAAGCAAAGTTAATTTTTTTGACATACCTCGTATACCACTGCAAAAATTAATATATGATGATTTGGTTTTTAGGCATTGCAAATTTTTTTATAAAGAATAACTTTTTTCGTAAAATCAATAATAAAAACAAATTCCCAATGATGAGAACTGAAGTTTATTTTTTGTAAATAGTTACAATTGCGTATTTTTAGGTAATTTATAATTCTAAATAACTTTTTCTTATAAAAAAAATTGATATTGGTAAAAATAATTAATATCTGACGATTGCATATTGGGTTTTAGACCATGCAGAATTTTTGATAAGGAATAACTTTTTTCGTAAAATCAATAATAAAAAGTTTCCCATATGGTGCGAACTTAAGTAAACACGCTGTATTTTTAAACAACAAAAATAAATAAATAAAATAAAAGTAGATATTTTTGGCCCAGTCAAATGTCTTATCTCTCAAGAAGTCTATGTCCATTACAGGACAAAATGTTTGGAAATATCATATGTAAAAGTTTCGTTTTACAAACCTGAAGCGACGATTGCAAACGTGCCGCTCCAGTGGTAGTCATCCCAACAACGAGATGCTCCTTCATAAGTTGGGTATCTTGTATGTTGCGCAAGTCATTGTAAACACGATATTGTGTTCTAAACTCACGTTCACAGTCTGCGTATTTTCGTCTACAAGAAATTAAAAAGAAAATACCATTTTAATTTTTAAACCAAAGCGGTATACAGGGTGTTATCGAAATACTTTATTATATTGAAACCACCAGATTCTTATGTGATAAAATAAATTATTTACCAGTAAAATATACATCATATAAATCAGAAGTAATTAGGACTCTAATCTTTAGTTTTTTTCTCCTAAAAGAAAACCCAAAAATACTTTACTAGTTCGTTACTTGTATGTACCCCTATTGTTTTGGTAACAAAAATACAAAATACTTTATTAGAACATCAATAATTTTATTAGCACTTTTAATCAATCAAGGGGTTGAATATTTGCTTTATACTGGATGCTGTAAATATTAAATTCCTCTTAAGATTTTACGGGTCACAAGTTCCCCATAGTGTTATACCTTGTTCAGACACGGCTAGTAATTTAGTCGAGTAGCGAGTAATTAAGTATTCTCGTGCGTGTGGACAGCTACAACACTAACTGTCCGAACGCACGAGAATACTAATTACTCGCTACTCGACTGACTTACTAGCCGAGTCTGAACAAGGCATAAGTGCCTCATATGGCAGAGACCTACAATAAAAGTTGTAACATTAGCTGGATTCGGGATTATTGACGGAGTTGGAGTGGAGAAGGAGTAGATTTTTATAACGTGACTCTTGAATTTGCGGTGTGCGCGCCTTTAAATCGAATGCTTTTGTACCAAAGAGCAAAATGTTTTGGTTAGATCTAAAATTGAGTTTCTTGTAAAATTACTTCCATTGTAACTTTATATTTAAAAAATATTGCTCATTAAACTATGCTATTACATAAGTGCATAAAAATGACAAAATATAAATAATTACATTAACTTTTATATCAAAATATTTAAAGTGATTAAATGCGCATGCCCGCACCTTACACTATTGCCGACGATAAGGAACTTTTGGAGTGGGCACTTTTACTTCTTGGCTTTGTTTGGCACAAGTAGTTATAACTAGTTGTAACTTTTTCTGTCAATAAACCGTTTGGCATCGTCAGTGTTATTCCAGACTAGGTGTTTGGTATTCAGTCCGCGTTACTAACTAGTTTTAACTGAACTACACTATTTGTAAGTTAGGATACATTTTATTAAAACGCTGATTCTTTTAGTATGAGTCTTTGGACTAATTGTACAAACAAGCATTGAGAACAAGAAACATTAATAGGTATGTAAAAATTAAATTTATTTGTTAAATATACCCATAAAAATCTGTTTTAATTTTTGGAATCTGTGACGTAACTCAGTTATACGTGTTTGGCATAAGAACTAGTTTTAACTTTTTTCTATCTTTCAGTCCTACACTACACTACACCGTCCTACACCTTACCCTTTGCCAAACAAAGCTCTTATTATAAAGCCAAACGCTGGTCGAGTTACCCTTTTCACTCCAAATGCCATACTAGAACACTTAGAGTTCACTTCGGTGCCTATAGAGTAAAAAGAATGCTTATCCCGAACCCACCTATATTGTTAATACCTAGAGACCGGATTTTACGCATTTGCATATTTTAGCAATTTTCAAGGGTAATGGCATATTTTTAGTTAAATATGGTTATGATGCGTCTTATCCATACATTTTCAATACTTTTTAAAGGGTAGGGGTTTATAGAGAATGCAAGAAGCATTTTTCGGATTTTTACGACCACGCGCAGTAAACAAATCAAGGGTGGACGAACATGCGCACTTAAATGCCGTGGCAAAATACAAACACCGGCACCCCGTGCCCTCCGTCCGCGGTCTGACCGTGACGCTCATTAGCTACCGTACTTCGAAAGGAAAACTAGGACGCCTTTGACAAATTCTTTCCAATAATACGGATAGTCTGTTTGGCGCCAGGCGCGTTCACCCTCGATTTGCTTGCGCACAAAAACCCGTTTTTTCGCCCATGAAATGTAACTTTTGTTTCGCGCAGGTAATAACATTGACAATCCATCGAGATTAGTGAGGGGGTGGCTCGAGGGAGGATTGTCCCCACGGAACAAAAAAATATATGCACTTTAACTTTTGGGCTAATAATTAATTTTATTTTTGGTCACTTAAGGAACTTCCCCTGGTAATAAAAAATGTAATAATTCAACACTGGGATGAATTGAAACGTAAAAGGTTTTTCTCAAACCTATCATTTAATGTTGCATATTCAGCCATTTTTCATGCATATTTCAAGCTTTTTATGTTGCATATAATCCGGTTCTATAAATAACATACCTTAACTGACTCGCATACTGATCGGTCCAGTAAAGATAGAGCTGCCATCTGTCATCGGGGCGCATATTAGAAGGATCTTTTAAATCTACATGTCTCGGTTTTCTTCGATAACGACGGTCAACAAACTTGGCGAGCTGAGTCTAAAGCAGTAAAATAATACGTTTAGAATGTTTATGTTTTTCTATTGTAAGATCATTTCTTTCTTTCTTTGAGAAAAACATTAAAAGTTCGTAGATTTAAAAATATAAGTTAAGAATAAATTTAATAGGTTCAAGTGTCAGATATCAAAAGCCTAAAAATATATAAATTTTGAAACACGTAAAATTATATTTTTAGAACTGGTTTTCTAAATACGGGGGTAAGATCTACAACAGGCTTTAGCTTAAAGCTTCCATTGGTTCCTGTACTGCAATGTCATTTCCAATGTTAAGTTGTTGTTTTTCTAATTTACAAAAAAAATAAAACTGATGCTTATAGAACCTTCAAATAAATCAAATATATTTACAGTGTGACTGATGGGGTTCCAACTTTATCAGACACACTGTATAAGTGCGCAAAATACATATATACTTACGGACATACTACAAAATAATATATAGAGTTAGCCATATAGGTTTTTTTATTAATATGAAAAATTGAAAATTTGACATTGGCTGTTTTTGAAAAAAACCCTTCAATTGGGTTTAAAACTAAACATTTAAACAGCAAAATTTTAATCTATGGCTTTGAGTATTTCTTGGTTTATTCATTTTTGTTTGTGCTAAAAGTGGCGTTAATAGCACTTTTATACCAACTTAGAGATACCATATCTCCACAAAATCCTGTAGGCTTATTGTGCATCGTCCTCTTGATACAAAAGACAACTTTCCTTTAACAGATATAACAGATTTCTGCAAAGAGGCTCAGACGAAAGAGTATTTCCGCTATATAGTTGCAGTTATATATTATATATGAAGCTGTTTCCTTCTCCTCCTTGCTTTAACTGAGTAAGCCCCTGAACTGTTAGTTTCTTCTCTCACTGTTTTGATACTTCTCAAACTTCCTTTACATATTACAATTTAAAATGCCCGTTATCATAATAAGTATGCACTAATGTAGAAACTTAAATTTTCACCATTCTTGCAGAAAGAATAAAAAAATTGTATACTTTGTAACATGTACTAGAAGTAATATATATTTCCAGACGAGAGTGGAGTTTGTTAAACTAGCTAAAGCCTCGTCCAGCAAACATCACCGCATCGTCCGGATATATATCGCTTTTCATAAATATTACACAATATACAATTTTTTTAAATAACCAGTTTGCATAATTAAAAGTTATTTTTAAGGGCTCGGCCACGATAACAAGCGTAAGCGTCGAGCGGAAAGTATCAAATATCTTTATGTTCCCGGTAGTGACTACAATATTTTGTGGTAAACGGCGTCTTTAAACCAGTTTATACACATTAGAATCAAAATTAATATTTTTTGTGAAATATTTAATTTAAAAGACGATGGATAACAAAAACAAAAAAAAAATCAATGTGTAACTTACTGATATGTATTTTGAATCCGTTTCCGTTTCCCAGATTTCCAACTGTATTTGTTCCCGTCGAAGAATTATGTCTAAATTATCTTCCTGTCCGTTAAACTTTTCCAATTCCTTGTATAGAATGTTTAACTTATCCTCAAACTGTTGTAAAGTAAATAAAGGCCTGGTATTCCTACGCACTATAATATTATTAAATATGTCGTCGAGCCAGTCTACGTTTATGTCCTCCTCCTCCTCTAAAAGATCTTCTGGGTCTACCGCATCAGCACCTGCTACTCCGGCATTTTGCATGCCGCCTGGTGCCTAAAAGAGACAAAATTATTGTAAAAAACTTAAAATTGAACCTAAGATATTTAAGATTTTTTTTTAATTTGAAGTGGCTGGTTTTAAACGTTTTAAATCTTTTAAATTTGTGTTCCTAAGAAAATCCCTTAACAATCTTCAAGTTAAAATTATTCCAAAAATTACCTAAATTTTCATATAAAACAATTTAGTTATTGTAAAAAGGGGGCATTAAAGACATCTACTGTATAGAGCAGGGATGGCGAACCAATGCAATGGTGCGAAAAATGGCACGTAAGGTAAAATTTTGGGCCCGCAAGTGTTTTTATATTTATTTCATAAAATTGTAATTTTAAAGGGGGATTTTTCTTTCTTTTTTCCCTTGTCTTTTGCTCATTAAAAATATTCACGAAGAAAAAAACAATACTCGAATAAAGAAAGGGGTCATTGTTTGTAAAAGTGGGGACGTTTCTTTTTGCTTTTCAAAATATTTCGTGGCACGCGTAGGACATCATTTTACATTTTTGTACAAAAATGGCACATTAATACGAAAAACTTCACCATCCCTGGTATAGAGGGTGTCTAAGAATATTTGGCACATCTTGGATTCATATAGAACACACAAATATATTATGACAAGCTCTTATATATTTTATTCTAAAGCCCCTCTTTACAGAGATGTATGCCCTTAAAGGACGCCGCTGCGCTAGCATTCGTTTTTTCTTGAATAACTTTGATAATACTTTGTATAATATTTATTTATTTACTTTCATGTCTAAAAATCTTACAGATATGACAACGTCAATAAATTAATTAAAAATATAAATATTTAAAATTTAAACTAATAAAATAGTAAAAACACAAAATTAATGAACAAAATTTTCAAAATATAAACGAAAAAAACTAATTATGGAAAAATGTTCTTTAACATCATAATAGAATTTTTGTAGAAGATAGCTTCGCTACGCTTTTTTTAAATCTATGATATGAAGTTAATTCTTTAAGTTTGCTGGAAGTGTATTATACATAGTGCTGCAAATGCAGTATGGACTTTTGAAATGAATTGTGTTATAATGGGGTATGTAGATATTAGTGTTGTGCCTGGTTGGGTAGTTGTGAACAGTTGTGGTTTGTTGAAATTTGCTGAAATGTTTTTTGAGAAATAAAACTGACTTAAAATGCAAGGGAATGGTAAAATTTTATATTGAAGAAAATATGACTTACATGAATTCAAAGGTTGAAGTGAAAATATTTTTCTAATTATTCTTTTTTGCAATGTGAATATTCTTGAAATGTCCATAGACTGGCCCCAAAAATAATCATGTAGCTCAGATGGTTAAATGCTAGAGCATAATAAGTGTTACGTAGTTGTTTTGTTTTAAGTATATTAAAAAGATTTCTTATGGTAAAGTAAGCTAAGTTTAGTTTGCTAGCTACATGATCTATGTGGTTGCACCATGTAATGTGTGGATCTAAGTAAATATCAAGTAATTTAAAGTTGTCTGTTTTATTTTTATTAAGTGGTTTGGCATTAAGAGTAAGTAATACAGTTCGGGATATTATTTATCTCTATATATATATTTAAACAGACCGCACGTGGACTAACCATAATATATTAGTGCTGTTGTTTTTACACCCTGTATAATAAACATTGAAAATGGTATTTTTGGATAGCGTATGTCTGTTCAATGTACAAGAGGTAGCGAAAATTAAAAAACGCAAAGCTCTTAAGCGGGAGCAAACGAAATATACAGGGTGTCCGCTAATTAATGGTACACAGAAAATCCACAGATTCCTTATGCAAAAATATAAAGATCAAACTACACATACCTATATCTAAAAGTTATTAATAAGGAAGATACAGGGTGTCAAAGTAAAAAAATATATTTAATTTATTTTGGCAACTTTTGATAGGTTTTAAATATTTTAATAAAACTAGGTTTCTAGATGTGTTTTGACATGAGCTATTCAGATCTGATATTAATTTTTATGTGAAAATCAGAGGTGGCTGACTACATCATTTATTTTTTTCTAAAACGTCTTAACTATTTGTGCTACACTGTATGTAGCATCTAAGTAAACCAGTAATCTCCCCAATGATTTCTACACAAAATAGTATATTTTGTAAGAATGGCTCTGGGCAACCGTTTTTAATATATTTGAATTTAAGTGGTTTAGTGCAACCAAAAAATGCCTTTAAAAACAGCGTATTAGGCGTAACTACAACTGGCTTCATGATAAACAAATGATTTGATGTATTCTTTCATATACTTTTTGGTTGCACTCAATCACTTAACTGCAAATATCTTGAAAACGGTTGCTCGGAGTCATTCTTACAAAGTATACCTTTTTTGTGTGGAAAGAATATGGAAGTTTACTGATTTACTTAGATGGTACATACAGGGTAGCACAAAAAGTTGGGACGTTTTAGAAACATTTAAATAGTGTACCTAGCTAGCCTCCCTAGTTTACACATAAAAATTAATATCAGATCCGAATAGCTCATATCAAAAACCCATAGATACCGAATTTCACTAAAATATTCTAAACATTTCAAAAATTATCGAAAAAATTAAAAATATTTTTTCACTCTCCCCTCTATTTACTTATTATTAACTTTTGAATATAGGTATGATTGGTTAAATCTTATTATTTTGACATAAGGAATCTGTGGTTTTCCTGTGTACCATTAATTAGCGGACATCCTGTATAAACCAAAAATAAAGTGGTTTTCAGTTTTTTATGTTTTTCAAGCATGGATAAGAGAAGGGTAACAATAAGTAATTTGGTAAGCAAGAAACTACTGTATATTTTTTATTATTATTAGTAATTAGTAATAATTAAGAAAACTTAACATAGAGACCTAAAATGGATTTAATAAAGGTTACTTTGTCAAATAACTTTCATCATGTAACGAGAACTATCTTTCAAAACACATGCTTTTCGTACTGGATTTTTGTAAGTTGTTCAAGTCACAGGCATTGTGTAAACCACACTTAATCTTAAGCAGGCAGTACCAATGTCAACGTTAATGATTACAATGTAAATGTTTTATAAGGACACCATTTTAAGGAGTCCAAATTAATATAGTAAAAAATGAATTCATTACACCAAGTATCATAAAAATTATTCAATAAAACCAATTTTCAGCGGCGTCCTTTAAGGGTAATATTTTTATATTAACATACAAGGCTGGATTAGTGATGTCGGGGCCCCTAGGCAATACAATTGTCAGGGCCCCTTCTTAATAAAATTAAAGGGCCAAAAAAAAACCCTCCCATTCTTCATAAAATTAAAGAACAACAAAAAGATAACATAACAACAGACCAAAAACAAAAGGTTTTCAACATTAAATAATTGAAGTCCAAAAAAACTCTTTCCCTTCATCATAACCTTTAAGACCAAAAAAAAAAAAGATTACCTTTATTAACGCATACAAATATTTAATCACGAAACATTTTACACTTTTAAATGTTTTCTTGTTTGCGGGGCCCCCACTTTGTTTCGTGGGGCCACTATTTATAATGCAGGGCCCCTAGGCAGTTGCCTACTCTGCCTAATGTAAAATTAGGCCCTACGCACATATTCTCTGTAAAGAGGGACTGTACAAAAACCAAACTTATGGGAACTTACCTGCCTCTGGGAATTTCTATTTATTTCCCGATCTCTAGTTTTTCCTTCCATTAACCATTTCCTAACCATATCCGTATTAGCCTTAGCAAACCAGGTATTTTCACGATCTTCTATAACTTCCTTAAGCTCAAAGAAGCTAATGACACTTTCGTTCTTATCAATTAGATTCAAAGTTTCGTTTAACGTCTTGATTTGCTCCATGTAGTCTCGAACCACACGACGTTTCTGATTAACGGGATCAGCTTGGTAAGGTACACGTCTTCTCTTACTTGCCAAGTTATACATTTTTAGGTTTTCATTTTTAGACTGACCGCCAACGCGTAAAATGTTATCGGTAAGTGGAATAATGCCCTCTAAGAATTGGTCTAGGGCGTGGTTTGTATAGCAGATAACTAGTATAGGAGTATGGTTGTACCAGGCGTGTCGATTGTTGAGTAATGTATGCGCTATCTTAAGACCTAAAACCAATTAAACTAGCTACTAACTGAAAAACAGAAAATTTGTGCTGCCTAAAAGGTTTCCCAAAAGACATATGATTAAATAATTTTTTTGCGTTAATTGTCGTATTAAATGGTACAATAAGTCTAGAACCAAGGTTAGTTTATATTTATAATGCGACACATCCTCAACTTTTAGGCAGTTCGAGGTCAGGGACGCAAGGAAGGGCACTCCATGGAGAAAAGTTGGCAAAACTGGTTATAATTAAAGCTGATGATCAATCTAGTGGCGTCTAGAATTTGCGCATTTTATTTTGCATTGTTTTGGAAGTGATATTTGTTGAAAGATGTAATTCCAAATGTTTTTTATTTAAAGTAAAAGAATTTACAACTTAATAATAATTAAAAACTGTTGTGTAAACGGTTGTTCTACTAATACAATAATCTGTATATCTCCGGCACTGAACAACATGGCCGAAAAATGGGAGATGTGACGTCATAACACGTCAAAGCAATATGGCCGAATGTCGCGACCCTATATACACCGACTTTGGTCTAGAACATTTTTTCCTCATTTAAAGTCATTTGAAGTAATAATTTAGGAGAAATAGCCTTGAGAAATTTACTCTTATTAGGCCAGACCGATGTAACAAAAACAAGTTACGCATATTATATATAAACTTAATTTTTAAGACATAATTTCTCAAAAATTAATGAGTCGATTGTGTTAAAATTATGCACTGTTCCTTAAGATAGAATTAACGATTACTTGAATGAAGGATTTTTATTATTACGTTTTATTGTTTTACCTTATTTAGATACAAGCTATATGGGAAGTTACAATTCAAATCGTATGTTAGTATATATGTATATACAGGGTTGTTCCTAACTAAAGGGCCAAAATTCCGTAAATAAATAAATAAATAAAATTTAACTGCAAAATTGTGAAGTTAAAATATTGTGATTAAACTAAACTTATCTCAGTACAAAAGTTGATATTAACTGAGATACGGGTTAAAAGCTTAAAAAATACTTTTATTTTAGTACTTTTTGACATGTTTTGAATATTGCAATAAAACTTGATATTTAGAGGTTCTTTGACATGAGCTATTGATATCTAATGTTAATTTTCAAGTTCTAACTAGAAGACGCTATTACAACCGTTTTCGAGATATTTGCCTTTAAGACAACTTAATGCATTAAATAATGCAATCAAAATGTTTATGGAAGAATACATTGAATAATTAGTTTAATATATGGTTAAAGCAAATATATTGTAATTAAAGTATTTTTGGTTGCACTAAGAAACAAACGCAAATATAGCGAAAACGTTTGCATAGTGCGATTTTAACAAAGTAATATTTTAACTTTATATTCTCCAATTGAATTGTGGCCCATTACTTAAGTACCACCCTATATACATATAATATACCATATTTCGATTAAAACACTTTTTAAATATAAATAGAAAACGCACAGTGAAACTTGTGAGATACTCTAGAAATTGTGTTTTATCAAAAATTGCGTTTTTGAATTGGGAAGGGACTGAGAAATGATGTCTCTCAACAGTACAATTTTTAAAAATTTTAAATGAAAATTTGAAAACAATTGTACTGTTGTGTCCTTTTACTAGCTGTTTAGTTCTCCCAATAAATTTTAATATATTCAACAACAAAATCCTCTCTCCATTTCTGTTCTTTCATTTTCTTCATTTTTACATATAGAAACAATTGTTCAACTAAAACTAAACCGAGAACGAATATGACCATCCAAACGGACATTTAAATGGAGAAAGAAATGCTTTTAAATGAACTCTGATGAAGTTCCTAATGGACGAATACAGGAAATTTAGTCGCACACTAAACTTTTTTAAATTTCATTTTGACTGACATGTCTAAACATAAAAAACTGCTACCTCACATTGGTATAAGTCCTAAAATAACTAATACTTTTTTTATCAAATGGAAAAAAAAATATAGCTCAAAACTTACCTAGAAAAGTCTTTCCGGTTCCAGGAGGACCTTGTATAATACAAAACTCCTCAGTCAATGCTGCCCTAAAAGCACTGAGTTGCGACTCGTTCAGACTATAAAATTTCTCTTGCTCCGGAATATTTAGCGACCAAAATCTAGTTCCTTCTACGTCATAAAACACTGGTTCATCCCGAACAAGGTATTCCGGCGGACGCGACTCGGTTTCAACTTTAATAATATATCTCTCCATTGGGAAGGATTCAGTATCCATTCTTTTTAGTACACCCAATACCTGGTAGTATGGTTCGAAGTATACACTGCTTTCAACCATTAAATAATCAACTTCGTAGTTTATGGCGACCTGTTCTTGAAAACCAACAACGATTAAACCTTGTTCTAACAGTTTAATGTCTCGTTGAACGATTTTACCGAAAAGTAAGCTTTTAAAGTTATCGCAAGTAAAGCATACTAAAGAGCCAAACATGAATCGCTTTGAGTTTTCGTAAGTAAACGACCGTTTTTTCTTGGTGAAATCAAATCGCAGTCTGTAGCAATTGCATTCATTTATCGTTTCTACGCTTAAAAATCTTACAGGCGAGTAGACCTAAAAAAAAGCAATTTGTGTAAGAGGGTTCGCACATATATATCCATTGATATATATTGTGATATATATCATGATATACAGGGTGTACAAATTCGTTGCATTAGCATTGCTATCTCGGTAATTACAGAAGATAAGAGTTGGTTAAATTAAGGCACAGTTGCACATCCTAATGCTGAATAATTGGGCAAATAGAAATTTAAAATATTCCGGTTACTTCCGGAGATATCCGAAAAAAAACCGAAAAATTCAATTAACCATTTTATTTTTTAAGGCACTGTTGGTGATTTTTTGAAAAACCAATAGCACTTTCTTAAGGCACTTTTTTTATGCTCTTTAAGAAAATATTTTTATATTTTCGATACGTTTAGCTATCATCATCCTGGTCCGTATTTAAAAAAGTGAAGCTGATAATGGTAGCAAAACGTCATATCGGAAAAAAAAAACATATTTTTAAAGAGCATAAAAAGTGCCTTAAGAAAGTGCTATTAATTTTTTAAAATAATCACTAACAGGGCCTCAAAAATAAAATAAATATCTGAGTTTTTCGATTTTTTCGGATATCTCCGGAAGTAACTGGATTTTTTGAATATCTCTTCTTCCAATTATTCAGCATTAGGATGCGCAACTTTGCCTTAATTTAACCAACTTTCTATTTCTTAAAATTACCGAAATAGTGCCTATGCATCGAATTTGTAACACCCTGTATATTGCTATATTTATGCCGAATAAATATCCAATTTTCTGATATACAAACTGTCCACGGATAGGGTTAACAAAAGGACAAATGGACCAAAAAATTCATTTTTCAAAAAAAGACATTCTTCATAAAAAGTTTTGTTTGTAAAAAAATAGGAATCAGGAAGAGAAAATGTTGATTTGTATACAGGGTTCGCAAAAAGCTTAAAAAATATGATTTTTCTTCAAGAGTAAACTATCTTTATTTTTCATTTTTAAGTAAAATGTCATTAGGAAAATTTATTTAGAATAATGTTTGTAATTGATTAAAACAATAATACATTTTATTAAACTTCATAATTGGGCGAAAACGCCTTGATCACATTGGTTTACAACTGAAAAAATTTGTTGTGTAGGAATTTAGATAAAGCAGGTCTTTGAAAAGCAAATTATAAAAGTTTTTAGGCCATTTTATCAAAAAAAAATCTGTTTGATACCCCTGCCTGATCATCTGCATCATATTAATATAAGATATAGGTAATATTAGTATACAGGTTAACACTTATGTAGCATATTTAATTATTGATGTCTTTGCAAAGAGAATCTTCTGTATGTATTCCCTGGCTGTGTGAATGAGTTATTATTGTAAGCACTTGGTGCTTAGCACCTGAAACGGACTGACCGACCTTTAACCCGTCACTGTAGAGATGGTACATACCACATGGCAACATTTCAAAGTAGTGTTTGTGACGACCTTTAGTCAAGACAAAGGTTACCATTGGATCTGAATTTTTCACGTCAATTACAATTTTCCAAAAAGTAATACAAATTATGAAAAAATTACAAATATTTTCATCATTTCAATATCCTTATTATTATCTTTTAACATTTGTATGTAGGATAAAATTTTAATATTCTGACATAAGAAATATATGGTTTCTGTGTATCAACTGTAGTGGAAACAATGTAATTATGAGAAAAATTGTCTAAGATTGTATTATCAAAATTATTAGCCCTACTAATGTTTAACAAATAATTGCTAGGTATTAATATAAATCTAGTTACAGGGTAAATAAATGACGCCTGCCAAATTATATTTTTTGGCTTGTCCATTTAGTTAGTATTATCCTTACCTTGATATCATCTAATTTCTTCCAGTCCTTTTTCGGTTTTGTCTGATTGCGCAAAAATCCACAAATGCCTCTACGTAAAGGCGCTACGAAATCTTCTCTTAAAAGCCTGAACTGTATATCCAGATATTGATTTATACTGTCATACGGTTTGTCTACAATATTTGGCCTTAAAAAGGCGAAACGTCCGTAATAATTTCTTCAACACTCGGTATAATTTGAATCTGACGGAAATTATCAGGAGGTTCCATGTCTGGTGGCATAATCACGTTTTGTTCATTGATTTGGCGTTTAACTTCTAAAGCCTGAACAGTTTGTTCCACTATATCCAACAAGCTTAACGTTTGAGCCTTTATTTCGTCAGATATATGTATGGAATGGGCTGCTTCTATTAGGGAAACACAGCATTCATTGTCGTTAAAAGTTTTCTTATGATCTCACAATTTGTTGGAATCAATTCTTGTACCATTTTTGAAATAGTTATTAAGTTAGACCAGAAATCATCTGGATCAGCCCAAAAATAATTGTTTCTGGCTTTATCCTGTTGGGTCTACAAGATAAATTATATCTTTATCGTTTTTATAGCTATCTGATTTACAAGAGTATTAAAAAGAGTAATAAATGGGTATAATTTTAGGCAATATTGGAACATAATTGGCAATACAACTTTTTCATACAGGGTGTCCCAGAATGTTTGGGCAATATCTTACATTCATATACAGGTTGGCCCAATTGTTCGAGGAAGTCCAGTATTTCTGTTGTTTAACGATATATGACAATAAATTTAAGATACAAATTGTAGAGTTTTCAAATGTGCATGTTCAAAAAAATATTTAAATGTTTACAGATTGTCCCAAATGGAAGTTATGGCTAAACTAAGGACAACAGAATAATTCCCTGAAAGAAAATTCACTAGATCTCATACAGGGTGTTTCTTATAGCATGGCCAATATCCTAATATTTAAAATGCTAAATCCCAATTTTATTACTGGCCCAGGGACTATTATTTTAATTCCTAAAATCTTAAAATGGCCCAATATACAGGGTGTTTCACTTAAAAATTGAGATTTAGCATTTTAAATATTGAGATAATGGCCATGTTATAAAAATACCCTGTACAAGATCTAGTGTATTTTCCTTCAGAGATTTATTCTGTTGTCCTTAGTGTTTCAAAACACCTAGCCAAGTATTATTAATAACTAATTTGTTTCTGTTTTTAACTAATTTTCGAGTATCCAATTTTTTACGAATGTTTCAGTAAATTATAAATAGCATAGCAACATCGCTACAAGTGCCCCAAAAAAATAGGGTACCATATGCAAAATTTTATGCTGAATCGGATTCTGTAAACAAAAATAGGGGTTACAACTAAAAAGAAAATCTTAGCCATAACTTTTTTTAGGACACTGTATACATCAAAGTATTTTTAGGATTCTATAACCTTCATAAAAAGTTTTTTTGTTATATCTCGTCATACAATAGAAATATTGGACATGTTCGAACCTTTAGGTTCACCCTTATTTAAGCAAAAAAGTTGTTTATCTCAAAAATGCTTCAATTTATTAATATGGAACAGAAGTGCTTTTTTTTTAGGTAAGGTTTAAAGCAATTTTTATTCCTTTATTATACAGGGTGTAAAAATAATTAGTACTATTGTGTAAGGGTTAGTCCAGCCATAGTTACCTAATAAATACAAATGTTTTACAAGAACAACATTTTTAAGAAGTCTTAACTAATATTTATCATATAATTTTTAATTTAATTAACTTAAAAACATCCTATATTTACCTGACTTATCATATAAGTAATATAAACAGTCAATTTTTCCATAAACCTACTATTCAATGCAGTACTAAGGATCATAATTTTAACATCATGAAATGCGGAATTGGATATTTTTTTAGTAGTCTAACCACTAAGATTATTAAGTCACTGCTCATTTCCTTACTCTCAAGTAGTTTTGTATAACCATTTCTGTCATTTGATAGCTTAAGAATGACTTCCTGAAGGTCTTCAGTATTAAGCAATTTTTGAACATAGGGAAATCCCATAGTTCTTTCTGGTCTTCTGGTCTCATTATTATCCCTTCTTGGTCGATCATTTTGATTGTGATTGTCATTTACATTAGCTTCTTCCCTCCAGTTTTGTTGTTGCCTACCCCCTGAATATAAAAATAGTTACTAGAACTTTATATATTTATTTTTTCAATGGTTTAGGCCATTTTAACAAACATTTAAATAAAACAATTAATGTACAGTTTCAGAACTTGAAAGAGTCTTTTATCTGGATGACGACGTTCAGGAAATCTATTTAAATATAATTCACTTGCGGCTACTAACCAGAACTAACCAGAATTTTCACCAGACAGGAAATAGCACTTTAACATGTCAACTTTCTCGTAATTTTTATACATTTTTGCAATCCTCTCAAATAATACAGAGTTCCAATAAGTTACTGATAGAAATGATAAATTATTTACCTGACTGACTATTTTTTCCATGGCCTACTGTAGCAAAATTTAAAAACTGAAATATCTCGCTCAATTTCAAAGATAAGTATGAATAATAATATATCCTGGACTAGAGGAAGCACACTGATGTTTTAGCTGGGAAAATAGCAGGCTACTGCTATGCTCTTAAAGTCTTGTCAATCGAAATAAACCCTGAAACCGCCATTATGGCTTACCATGCTTTTGTGCATTCTAGACTGAAATATGGAATCATTTTCTGGGCGCGAGGCCTGGAGCCAAACAGGATCTTTTAGTTACAAAAGATGCATAAGAAGTATTTTCAATCTTAAATCAATTGAAACATGTAAACCCAAATTTATTGAATCGAGAATTTCAACACTTATTTTTGCTTACATATTTGAGAGTGTCCTTTTCATTAGAGAAAACCCCAACTTATTTGATTCTTGTGGTAGAAATCACAACCATGAAACGTGGCATAAAGAAAATCTTAAAAATATAAAATGTAATTTTACTTTCATTCAAAAAAATGTTCAGGCATCAATTATTAAGATCTATAATAAAATCCCTATCGAGATTAGAAATCAGTGTTATAAACCTGCCGCGGCTTTTAAAGGGACTTCTGGTTTCAAGGGCCTACTACACACTAGAGTAAATAAAAATGTGTTTGCCCTCTTTTTCTTGTAACTTTTATGTTGTTTGTGGTTTTTATTAAGTTTTTTTTGTAATTCCTCAAAACTGTTTTAATTATCCTGTTGGGCGCCGTACCTACCTGCTTTACGGCGCGGTGTCGAAATTTTTTCTAAAATAAGTTGACCCTTTTTTTACCTGACTGTAATAAGGTCACATACTGGCGTATTTTTCACTGTTTAGATAATTTTGCAAAAGTTAGAATTTCTCTATGAAATGTAATTATATTCAGTAAAAATACAAAAAGAGGATTAGATTTTAAAACTTGATTTTTTTATGGTGAGGGGTCAAAAAAAAACAACTTCCCAGTTTTTATATATTATCATTTGAAAATATTATAAACGACAGTGAGGTCACGTCTGGCTTACGTCTAGGAACTCAACCATGTCCCTGTCTAGCAACTCAACTATGTCCGCCTAGCAATTCGACAATCTTAATCTGTTTTATCTGGGTTCGTCCAGCAACTCCAGTACACCGCTTTAAAAGATCCTTTTTGATGGTATACAGGGTGTAATTTAATTGATGGCATACAGGGTATGATTCCTTACCTTTATTTTAGGAAAAAGTTCATATAAACATATGTCCTAAACATCTTAACTTCTGAGATACAGAGTGTTGAACTTTCAAAAAAAAATCTTTTTTTTAAATATCCTAACTATTCTTTACCAAATTTTGCTTTAATTAGACAATATTATTTAAGTGCCTTTAGGGGGTAATTTATCACTAATTTAATTATATTTAATAAGTCCAGTGGCGTCTCGAGAAGCAACTGAAGGAATATTTTCAACAAAAAAACGGTACGCCACTGACTGTGTAAATGTGTGTAAAATTTTTGTGTTTTCTTTAGATTAGGCAAATAAAAATACTGCTTTTATGTCTCTTAATTTTTTTCCGTATCTTGTTTAGTTTAAGAGAAAAAATAATAAAATTCACTTAATTGCATATTTTTAGACCATAAAAGAAGCATTACGGGATCTTTTTCTTTTAAAAATTAGGTTTTATAATTTTTAATTAGCAATTATGTAACAAAAATAATAAATACTTATTTAAATAAGGTTTATATCCAGTATAACAGTTTTGACTAAAATAAGTGTTTTGAAAATATTATTTTACACCCTGTATCTCAAAAGTTAAGACATTTTGGACATATATATTCATATAAACTTTTCTTCCTAAAATAAACAAAGGAATCTTACCCTGTATTTCCGGCCGTCAAATAAATTACATCTCATATAATAAATATACAGTGTGCTCTATAAAAAAGAATATACTTTTTGCTGTACAAACTTTGTTTTTATCCTAAAGAGATAATAAAAATATATTTTTTAAATGATAAAAGATAAAAAAAAATTAAGAGTGATGCAAAATTAAAACTTGACAACTGGTACTTTTGTACGAGTTTTCTTCGTAGTATCTAGGTTCTTCATTTATATTTTGCCACCCATTTTTAATCTCTAACCAAGAAGGACAGAAAAAATGTCCTGCATAAAGTTTTATACTTTTTCATCTATTATCTTTTGAGCATAAAAAAAGAAGCATAAAAATTTAAGAAAATGAAAAGGTAAACTTTTTTAAATGGAACACCCTGTATATTATGTCACCATTAAAAAGTGTTCATATTTGATATATCTAGCTTTAATAGCTTTTGAAACAACACTTAAATCTAAAAACAGTATATATAATTTCCATAATACCTACCTATGGCACTAAGCTGAGACTGCTAAATGTAATGAAAATTAGTATCCAAATTTAAATTCCCATATTTCCAAAACTATTAAAGTTAGATACATATATCAAATATGGTATTTTGGAAAAGCATTTTAAAATATTTTTTAATGAGTTGCCATCATATACAGAGTGTCACATTTGAAAAAAGTTGACCTCTTCATTTTTCTTGAGTTTTTGTTGTTCATTTGTTCTTTTTTTTTTATGCTCAAAAGATAATGGATGAAAAAGTATGAAACTTTTTATACGGGAGGTTTTTTTCTATCCTTGTTGGTTATAGTTAAAAGTGGATGGCAAAATATAAATGAAAACTCTGCACATTTAATAAATAATATTTAGCTGTATATAAACAACAAAATTCCTATTGAGTGGGGTAAATTCTAATTTAGGAATGTCACAACCAAGAAAAAAAAGAGTCTTTACATTAATCAATTAACCAAGCTTACAGGTTTAGAATTTTTAAATTAATGCAAAACATTCTCTTATCGCTGTATTTTTTTGTTTTAGTTTTATTTTTAAATTTAAAAACTATTTAAAAGCATGCCAATTTAAACAAACAATAGAGATACATGTATGTATGTGTTTATTTTTAATAAAATCATTTAACTAGATAATACAAATAAACAATCTATTGTCTTACAGACAACACAGAACATTAAGTTACTGTTTCTTAGATAGTATAAAAGTTTAGCAAGATAAACACAATAACTGTTAAAAGTAAAATAACTTCATAAAATTATGTTTGGGAAAAATATGCCAATCTTTTCATGATGGAAACTTATAAAACTCTATTTTATAAAGTTTTTGTCATAATTTCACAAAAATAATGAACCAAACTTGTTTAAATTTTGTACACTTTTTCAACATAATATTGATTATCACTTGAAAAGATTAATTTTATTTTATTTATAATTATTAATACTTAGTAAATAGTTTGACAAGATGATAAGTATCAAAATATGTATACAAAAAAAAGTGATTATTTTTGTACTTTACCAAAAATTCAAAATTTTATTTTTCTATTTAGACACAAGTGATACAAGTTAATAAAATTGAAGACCCAAAAAAGGTCTTTACGTGTTTATTATTTTCATAAATTTTAAAAACAAAAATTGTACAAAATATCCTATAAATGCTTATCCTTAATTACTAAAAAGCTTAAATAAAATGTTTTATGTATTATTTTAAATAATATAAAAATAGTTCTTTTTTGGCATATTAAAACCCACGTAAACCCCGAGATGTAGATATGATTACATAAATATTTAAATGGTTGATGTTTTGCACACAATTTTAATTTTTACAACGAACAACAAACTTGTTTACCTCGCATATTTTGTCGACCCCTTTCTCCACCTTTCACGTCCCATATCTACGTCCAGGACCGCGGCCTCCCCGCGCCATTTCTCGGGAATCCCGGTCCTCCAACCGATTATCCATGTTGGTTGTTTGACTCTGAACTATAAATAGAGTTATTTATTACCTAAAAAATTATTATAGAAACTTGATTAAGTAAAGAAATAGCACAAATAACAATGATGTTTGGCTACCTCCGCCGAATGGTCTCTGAACACCACAAAAGAAGAATTGTTTATACTTTTGGGTTACATCTGCTTCATTCTCACTTCTTGATCGGAAATAAAATTTGATGCTCCCAATTTAAAGGCGTTTTCGTCGTTAATACGGTTCAAAACATTTGAATACCTATCTCTATCAAACTCTACGTATTTATGTTGTCATTTCAAATGCGGTTTAAACCACTCCATTTAATACGTTTTTAACTCGAGAAAATTGACTTTGGGTAGCTTATAACAAAAAAAAAAGAAATACAAAGAAAGTGTACAAATTTTATATAGAACAAGAAATATCAGATCGCGGTCACTTAGTTATTTAACCAATTCTCAATGTTCCGATATCAAGCTATTTGATATGAATTCTTTGGCACAACAAAGTGACAGGAACTGAAGCGAAGGCTGTCTCTAGTAAGGTGTATGCTTCACGTAATCTTTATGGAAACCGGAAAAGTTGATTTGATCATCCACTTAGCTCCCGCTTTTACCCGTTTTGCAAAAGTAAGCAGCAGAATAAATTAACTGCAGGACTTCATAAATGTATGGCAACGGTTTACCAACGGCACCAAAAATCCGTGATCCCCTTTCCCCAATTCTGTCTGCTTCCATTATATATTTTAAGTAAGGGTACAATGTATGCGCATGCTTACATGCACTGCGCAAGGGCCGGACCATAAGACTTCCTGGTGCCCCTAAGCAGTCGGCTCCTGATGATTGCCCCCCTAGCCAGGTTTTTTTTTTTTTTGTTTTTTTGACGACCAAAGAGAAGAAAATCGTTACTAAAGAGTTTTTAAAAAGATCTATTTCTTGCCAAAAATTTTTAAAGAGGCAAAAAAGTCTTCGCTTCTTGTAAAGGCGCTCAGGAAACTGTCGGCGTTTGTACTTTTTCTTTCCTTTTTTAACACGCTTTTATTAGCTTGGGTTGTAACTATCTGGCTGCCTATGTAACGGAATCTTTGAGCCTAATTTTAACCAACTTCCCAGCTATTCGATTTCTTTGAAACTTTGCACACGTATTAAGGAAACATGACAATGCAATAATCTGCAAACAGTATCCCGTTATCTCTTTTTTTTTTGGATCGCCAGGAAAAAAAAATTCCATTATATTATAAAAACAACACCTAGGTTGCCATCTGTTGGCAACATTTCAAACTTTGCTATTAAATAAAGAAGAAATTTTTAGTGGGTTGCAATATGTTGGCAACGGTCCAAACATGTGCCTGGATTGCCATCTGTTGGCAAATTTCAAACTTTGCTTACTTAATGAAGAAGAAATTTTTTAGTGAGTTGCAATCTGTTGGAAAAAATTTTAAAATTTGCTACTCTTGTTCATTAAAAAATTTTTCGCCATTTTGTCAAGAGTAGCAGAAACTAAAAAATGAAAAATAATTAATAGTTTAAAAAAACTAAAAAAACACGCTTTTATATGCAACCGAACTAAAAATTAGAAAATAATTTTCATTAAAAAAAATATTGTCATTTCATAGTAAAAAGCGTGGGGTGATAAATATATTAAATGTTATAATTATTATATTTGCAAATATCTATGATGGAAAAGTTATGAAAATAGTAAAATGCACCCCACGCTTTTTACTATGAAATGACAATATTTTTTTAATGAAAAATTATTTTCTAATTTTTAGTTCGGTTGCATATAAAAGCGTGTTTTTTAGTTTTTTAAACTATTAATTATTTACTCTTTAGTGCCTTAAGAGTAAAACCTTAAGGTATTTGCGCTTTGGCTGGTTGTTTTCGCGTTTTAGAATTAGTTTTGGTTAATCCTAGCCCTAAGTCCCAAATTACCCTGGCGATGTCACAGTGTTTATTAATAAAAAAGTGTAAACCACTATACTAGAGCACATTGGTTTATTTTGCTCTGACTATACTAGTATATACATTTTTAATGAGTAAAAATAGACCCCACATAATCTTAAATTACACATAAATCACGTGTAAAAATCGAATCCATGATTGCGGACCCAGGAATAATTGAAGGGGTCAGAAGCAAAAGTGCCTAAGTGACATTTGTGGTGAAAATGACCTAAGTGCTGCTTAGGCGTTTTTGCTACCAAATAAAACATTCAGTTTATTTATATAACTTTTTCTATCCGTTAAAAGATGTCTCTACATTACAATTTTCAATTGGGTAATTTTTGTACCAGACAGAAACGAATACTAAGAACACGAATCCGTACTTAGCTCATTTTCACCACAAATGTCACTTAGGCACTTTTGCTTCTGACCCCTTCAATTATTAAGTGAAATTTGAGTAAAATACTTCGGTTGTTGCTAGAAGGCTCTCACCACGAGTTATTTGTCACCATGTATGGATAACTTCATGCAATAGATTTGACAACCCTTTCCTCATGGCCGGTCGTCAAGACCGTGCATAACGATTTTCGATGTGTTTATTTTTTATTAAACTTGGGTAAATTTACAGTTTTAATTTAAGTAAATTGTTTCTCTAAACTTAAATTGTATTCTGGTGTAATAAAATTGCGCCCTTGAGCATTACAAGTGTTAAAATAAGTTGCGTGTTCCTTTTTAGGTTATATTAGAAAGTTAACATATTGTTTTTTAACGTTTAAGGAAAAATGTCCAGGCGAAGAGGAGAAATTGAGGAGACTGATAAGCTCACACGTATCGCTATTGTAAATGCTGACAAGTGCAAACCCAAGAGATGTGAGGCAAGAGTGCAAGAAATCCTGTCCTGTAGTTCGTATGGGCAAACTTTTGTATTGAAGTTACACCTAACAGTAAAATCGCTCAAATCTCAGAAGAGTTGTGCATTGGTTGCAGTATTTGTGTTAAGGTATAAATAATATATTTATAATTTCGTTTTATTTTGTAGATATTTATTTGTTCAGTATAACTAAGGTATAAGTGACAATCTGCAATCAAATATAAAACCTGTTTATTTAATCTTCTCAATAAGGCATGAAATTCATGGAATTTTTGTTAAATATGTTCAATTAATGTCTGTTCTAAAAAAATGTTTGCTATCTCTAACACCTCAGTTCTTTCATTATTTAAGAAATAGTTATTGGTTTACCATTGACCTAAAAATGGCTAAACAAATAATTGGGTTATCAAGACAATTAAAAAAGAAAAATGTTTAGGAAAGGTGAAGGTATATCTTTGGGGTAATTATTATTTACTGTTTGTTAACAATACATCCTACAGGGTGATTTAAGGTTTTAAAAAATTGAATAGTTTTTAATCGCTCTGTATGATGTGCTGTTTGTGAATATACAGGGTGCCCCAATTGTCCGAGAAAGTCCAATATTTCTGTTGTTTAAAGAGATATGACAAAAAGTTTTATACAGTTTGTCCTTAGAAGTTCTTACCAAATAGGAATCTTTTTAAATATTAGCCTTACAAAAAAAGTCTCTTTTCATAAAAGTCCTGCTTGATGCGGAAATACATTTTCACAAAAATAACTTTATGTTGGATATAGGAAGCAGCTCCGGACATATGTTTATAGGACCTTTTCTAAATAAAATGGGAAATCACTCTTTAATTTCGCAGCATAGTTAGAAAATACCCTGTATATCAATTTGAACATGAGTCTTTTTAGGCCACCCTGTACATCCAACATACAAATATTTTTGTGGAAATGTATTTTCTTATCAAGCAGGGCTTTATAAAGAGGCACTTTTTTTCGAGATCTAGAATCTATAAAAGTTGAGAGTTCTTAAACGTGCATGTCCCAAAAAAAATTTGATGTATACAGAGTGTCCCAAAAAAATGTAATGCATGTGTTTTTTTTAAATTATAACCCCTATTTTTGTTTACAGAATCGGATTCAGCATAAAATTTTACATATAATCCGCCATTTTATTTTGGCACTTGTGGCAATGTTGCCACCCTGTTTATAATTTACTGAACTTTTCGTAAAAAACAGGATACCGAAAAATTAGGTAAAAACGGAAACAAATTAGTTATTATTCATACAGGGTATTTATTATAGTATCGCCAAGCTCTCAATATTTAAAATGCTAAATCTCATTTTTTAAATGAAACACCCTGTATATTGGGCTATTCTTAAATTTTAGGATCAAAAATAAGGTAAGATTAAGCAATTTAAATATTGAGATATTGGCCATGCTATAAGAAATACCCAGTATAGGATCTAGTGAACAGAGATTTATTTTGTGGTTCTTGGTGTTTTAAAACACCTAGCTAGCTAAGTATTATTATTATTTAATTTGTTTTCGCTTTTACCTAATTTTCGGATATCGTTTTTACGAAAGTTTCAGTATGCAAATTTTATGCCGAATCCGATTCTCTAAACAAAAATAACGGTTACAATAAAAAAAAATTAACTTCCTAGTCATAACTTCTTTTAGGACACTTTGTATACATCAAAATATTTTTAAGACATGCACATTTAAAAATCCTACAACTTTTGTGCAAAACTTTCTGTCATATCTCGTTAAACAAAAGAAATATTGGACTTTCTCGGACAATCGGGTCACTCTGTATTATATTCTTACTCATTTCTGATATTTAATAATTACAAATTTGATAACTTTTTAAAACGGCACATTATACAGGGCCATTTAAAAATTATTCATTATTTTTAAACTTTCAATCCGCCTGCAGGATGTATTGTTATCAGTAATATCAATGGTTGCGCCAAACCTATAGCTTTACCTTTCCATGACATTTTTTTTAAATTATCTTGATAACCTAATTATTAAAACAGATATGGCCATTTTAATTAAAATTTTTGTATTGAAGCTTATGGAAAAATTTGAGCATATGCAATAATTTTTGTGGGGAGTGTATTTTGTTTATGTATACCGCCGTCCAACGGAAAAAACACTATTTATGTGAAAAGGCATATAATATACACATACGGTGTTTTTCCGTTGGACAGCAGTATACTATACAATAGAATTGAAAAAAAGTACTTGCTGTACAAATTATGACTTGTAAATATAATTTTCTCCTCCCATAAGGACCCATGCTGTGACACCAATGAAATTTAAAGTAATTTAAAAAACTCTTTTTTTCCAATCTAAATCCTTCAAAAATTTAATAAGCTACCTAAATATAGTACCAATAAAAATAAATAAAAATATTATTCATAGGAGTTTTTTTAAAATATTTTATAATTATTAAGGAAATGTAATGTCATAAAGATTTTTACATTTTTTTATGTCATTAAAACTTGTGCATATACAGATTTTTGTTTTATTTTAGAAATGTCCATTTGAAGCTATTAACATTATCAATTTACCAAGTAACTTGCAGCGTGAAACTACTCATCGTTATGGTAAAAACTCCTTTAAGTTGCATCGTTTGCCAATACCGCGTCCGGGTGAAGTTTTGGGGCTTGTAGGTACCAATGGTATTGGTAAATCAACTGCTCTTAAGATTTTGGCTGGTAAACAGAAACCAAACTTGGGTAGATACATGGTAAGAACACTTTCTTTGGTTGCATAAAAGTAATTTTCATTACATATTTTGTATATTTAGGATCCACCTGATTGGACAGAAATTCTGAGTCACTTCAGAGGTAGTGAACTTCAGAATTATTTCACGAAAATTTTGGAGGATGATCTAAAAGCTCTGATCAAGCCCCAGTATGTAGACCAAATTCCAAAAGCTGTTAAAGGCACTGTGGGGCAACTGCTAGATAAAAAAGATGAGCTAAAAAATCAAGATGAAATTTGTAAAATGTTGGGTTAGTAATTGAAAGTTTTAATGTGTATAGAAAAACATTGACCTATGTAAAATAACTTGTTTAACTGCATTTTTAGGCATACTAAAGATTTTAATAGTACTTAACTCAAAATCATTTGTAGAGCCTAATATTGCCGGTGAATAATACTATTATTTTATAGATCTTAGTCATATTAAAGAGCGTGAAATTAGTGCTCTTTCTGGAGGAGAGTTACAACGTTTTGCTATTGCTATGGTATGCATACAGAATGGAGATATATTTATGTTTGATGAGCCATCTTCTTACTTGGATGTGAAGCAACGTTTAAATGCTGCTAAAACCATAAGGTCGTTGTTACATCCTGATAAGTAAGTGTCTTGACCTTGATTCACATTTTTTCTATTTGTTCATTTTACCTATTACACTTATTATATTAAAAGCAGATCTATACCGGGTGGTGCATCGCTAGAATAGAAAATTCCATGTAAATATTGTTGCCTTTAAAAAGTGGCTCCCCTATTGATTTTACAACAAAATTGTATTAAACTATTTTGAAGGTAATATTATAAGTTCACACACTAAATGTTGTTTTCTAATAAGCCAATTAAAAGTTATTTAAGAAAAACTATTTTTAAAATTGTTACATACCATAATGAATCCACCAGTAATGAATTAAATGCCCTGTCAATTTTTCAATTGACATTTACTTATACAATACTGTTCTATTTTTAACACGCTTTTATTAACTTGTGTTGTAACTATCTATCTATCCATCTGGCTGCCTATGTAACGGAATCTTTGAGCCTAATTTTAACCAACTTCCAGCTATTCGATTTCTTTGAAACTTTGCACACGTATTAAGGACCCATGACAATGCAATAATCTGCAAACAGTATCCCGTTATCTTGTTTTTGATCGCCAGGAAAAAAATTCCATTATATTATAAAAACAACACCTAGGTTGCCATCTGTTGGCAACATTTCAAACTTTGCTATTAAATGAAGAAGAAATTTTTAGTGGGTTGCAATATGTTGGCAACGGTCCAAACATTGCCTGGATTGCCATCTGTTGGCAAAATTTCAAACTTTGCTACTTAATGAAGAAGAAATTTTTAGTGAGTTGCAATCTGTTGGAAAAATTTTAAAATTTGCTACTCTTGTTCATTAAAAAAATTTTCGAACCATTTTGTCAAGATGTTAGCAAAAACTCAAATTACATGAAAAAAATTAGTAGTTCAATCTGTCAGAACAGCTTTAAATGCAACCGACTAAAAATTGAGAAAATAATTAATAATTAAAAAAATATTAACATTTCAAAAAAACACGCTTTTATATGCAACCGAACTAAAAATTAGAAAATAATTTTTCATTAAAAAAAAATATTGTCATTTCATAGTAAAAGCGTGGGGTGATAAATATATTAAATGTTATAATTATTATATTTGCCAAATATCTATGATGGAAAAGTTATGAAAAAATAGTAAAATGCACCCCACGCTTTTTACTATGAAATGACAATATTTTTTTAATGAAAAATTATTTTCTAATTTTTAGTTCGGTTGCATATAAAAGCGTGTTTTTTTAGTTTTTCTAAACCATTAATTATTAAAAATAAAATTACTTTACTTTTGGGAGTTTTTCATATTTTTAGTTATAACTCGCCCTGTATAATACCAATCAGAGTAAAATTTTGTATTTACTAATTTCATATCTATGCGACCAGTTTTCCCAAAATGACGTTTAAAAATTCAAACATTTTTGGTTCATTTGTCCTCTTGTAACACCTATCCTGGGACACTGTATATTTTTAATTATGCGGTAATTATTGGTATTAATAATTGTAAACATTATTCTTTATTACTGAAGACCGATTAGATTATTAAATAATGTATTACTAACAAATTTTATTAAACTATCTACAATCAACCTCGCTTTCATATACATAGCAAGCCTATATGTGTGCCTGGGGAAGTGTTAGGCATCTCTGATTGGTCTGGCTTCTTGTAAAATTATTATTAAATTAGTTCCCTAAGTATTATATATAAAAAGCAAGACTGAGATTGTAAGTAAAGTTACATTATTTTTTTGGAAGTTTTAAAGCGCCTGGTATAAATTATGGCCGCCGTAATGAGCCTGATATCAGACGAGTATTAATTATAAATTTTTAATAATATTTTCTAAGAAAAACATAAAAATCAGCACTAAGATTTTAAGAAAAGGTAAGTACTATTTTTATCTACCTTTCGCACCTGGTACCTGTAAATTGGCCGTCTGTTAGAAAATATGCTACACGCATGGAATATACTAGCACTACATTATTTGATATAATTTACTTTGAGAAAATAAGTTAGGTCTGGGGGCCCTGGGATCTTAGACTAAAATGGTAACTATTATTTAGCTTGTTAAAAAAAAACGATATTTAGCGTGTGAGCTTATTATGTCAATGTAGTCTTATACAATTTTGTTGTAAAATCAACAGGGGAGCCAATATTTAAATGGTATCGGAATTTACATGGGATTTTCTATGGTCAGTCCGGCGATGCACCACCTGGTATATGATATAATGCTATATAAAATAGTGTTTTTATTTCCTTCATAAAAATATTTCTCCAGTGTGTAAAATGAAACCAAAAGAGAGTGTAAAATAAATGAGTTGTTTGTAATAGATTTTTAATAAATGACAACTAATATTTGAATTTTTGTTTTTAGATTTATTATTGTGGTAGAGCACGATTTGAGTGTCTTAGATTATCTCTCTGATTTTATTTGTTGCCTTTATGGTGTTCCTGGTGCCTATGGTGTAGATTACTATGCCTTTCTCCGTACGTGAAGGTATTTATAAGTATATTTAAATTGTAGCACAATTTTTAATGTGTGTTTTATGTAGGTATCAATATATTTTTGGACGGTTTTGTTCCAACGGAAAATTTGCGTTTCCGAGACGAATCCCTGGTATTCAAAGTTGCGGAATCTGCTACAGAAGAAGAAGTTAAAAGAATGAACCACTATGAGTACCCTGCTATGTCAAAAACGATGGGTAACTTTAAGCTTAATGTTAAAAAAGGTCAGTTTTCCGACTCCGAAATTTTGGTGCTACTTGGAGAGAATGGTACTGGAAAAACTACCTTTATTAGGATGTTGGCAGGAAATTTGGAACCTGATGCTGGCTCAGGTATTTTTTTTCCTAGTAGCTTTATTTTCAAGTTGATCTTCATGTATCAAATAGATTTTGTTAAAATTTCGTAAAATATTTTTTTAGGTACTTTACCACAACTTCATATAAGTTACAAACCACAAAAAATTAGTCCTAAATCACAAGGCTTAGTTAGACAATTACTTCATGAAAAAATTAGGGACGCCTATATTCATCCTCAGGTAAATGTTTTATTATTTTTATATTTATAGCATAGAAGAAGGTAACTAATTTTTAGTTATAGCTGTCATCAAATTTAGGCTATTAACAAGTTATAACCAAAAGAAGAATCCACATGGCCTAATATAAAATTTTCTGCGCAAAGCGTATTTTGTCGTTGTTTATTAGAATAATTCATAAGAAGAAGACTAATTTCTTGACAAAACAGCGTGGTATTAATAGAAAACATTTGTCAATCTTTAAAAACCATAATATTTCGAATATGTCAATGCATTTTATGCAAAAAGTAAAAATTAGTAAGTAAAAGTAAGAATCAGTTTTTACCTTTTTGCTACGTTGTCAGACTGTGAGAGCTATACGACACTTTTGTTGGTGGAATCTTTTATTTTACAAGAAAGTAGCTCAGGTTTACAGGAACCCTAAGGTTCTATCTTATCAATATCCCGCGATTGCAGACAAAATGCAACCATCCTGTTCATTGTGGGCGTGTTACCAAGATGCAAAAGTTATAGTTGGCGTTCAAAGTTTTGCAGTTAGCGTGACTAGCACACTAGTACTCTTTATTATTACTTCTTTTCAAAAAGGATGTCTAAACGTTTTTCGTTTTAGTTTATCGCTGATGTAATGAAGCCCCTAAAAATCGACGACATAATTGACCAAGAGGTCCAGAACTTGTCTGGAGGTGAATTGCAAAGAGTTGCAATGACCCTTTGTTTAGGAAGACCCGCCGATGTCTATCTTGTAGACGAACCCAGCGCCTATCTTGATTCTGAGCAGCGTTTGGTTGCTGCAAAAGTAATAAAAAGGTAAGCTTTGGTTATATTATATAGAATATGATATATTTAAAATGTGTACAGGGTGGGCCAAATTCGACGCCTTTTATAAGAAATTCGTGTGTCTGTATATTTTACACAGAAACTAAGCCGAATTGTGAGGCTCTAATTTCAAAGTCCAGTTTGCTATTTTGCTTCATTTACTTGCTGCAGCGTGTATCCTTCATAAGTTTAACAGCATTAATACTTATAACATTTAAATTTTAAAAGATGAAAACCGAAACATTTTTTAGTTTTAAAATGGTAAAAAAATTACCTTCTCAAAAATGTGTCAATTTGATATTTCTTTCATGCCTCTTCTGATATACTACATATTTTGTCATTTATTATTGTTATTGGGTGAAAGCAGACCATGAAAAAAGTAATCATGTGTTACTTTATACAATATTAATTTACCTTTTGTATTTTATTGACTGCAATGGCAGAAAAGTACATATATAAATAAGTAAAAACGGAAATAGGGGTAAAGAATATACCTATTTTAAAAGTAAACTAATTTATTCTGTTGATGTTTCACCAAGCATTTTTTGATTAGGTTTTCAGAACACCTTTATTTTTCGTTTACTATAAAACAATTATTTTTACGTATATGGGTAAGTAAAAGATGGTCATGATGTCATGAAAAACAAAATCAAACTAAAATTAGCTTTTCGGCAGGAAGCTTTCTGTTTATTTTCATGGAACATATTTACTTTCTTTATGGCCCACTTTCTATTCAATAGCAATAATAAATGACAAAATATGCAGTTTCTTAGAAGCGGTTTTGAAAGAAATACATTTTGGAAAGGGTAATTTTTTTATATTTTAAAAACTGACAAAATATGAAGGGTGACGCACTTAAATATCGAAAAAAATTAAAAGAAATAGATCTAAAATTCGCCACATTAGAAAAAATTAAAAGCATATCTGCAATCTGCATATACAGCAGCTGTAAAAATGATTTTACAAAATTTAAAAATCTTTGTAAATAAAAAGTTATAAGGCATTAAAGAAAGCGCAAACAATGCGAGTTTTTGCCAGTGAAACATAAGTTTCACATAAAAAGCGTCGAATTTGGTCCACCATGTACATATACAATGCTGCAAAGAAAAAGATCCAATGGCAAAATTTGCTGGGACTTCTGTTAGACATGTATTTAACCTTCTGTTTTCTTTACAGATTTATTCTTCACGCCAAAAGACAGGTTTCGTTGTAGAGCACGATTTCATTATGGCCACTTATTTGGCCGATCGTGTCATAGTTTTTGAAGGTCAACCATCTGTCAATACCACAGCTAACACTCCTCAAACTCTATTGGCTGGCATGAACAGATTTTTGAGCTGTTGGGAATCACCTTCAGAAGAGATCCTAACAACTTCAGGCCGAGAATTAACAAACAGGAGTCTGTTAAAGATGTGGAGCAGAAACGCGCTGGGCAATATTTCTTTTTGGAAGATTAATTTGCATACTTTTTATATGGTTTTTATAATAAATTTGTTTTAGGATAAATGCACTTAGGACTTCATTAATTAATTTTCAAGTTATTGCATTTGTTAATGTTTATTACTTTTAGACAGTTGGTTTATTTATTATTAATTTGCATAATTTGGAAAGTTACAAAATTGTTTGTTAAATAAAGTATGACATCGCGGGGGTCGAACTACACTATGTACTATTGATTGGGTTATTGTATAATTCTATGATTGAATAAAGAACTGTATTATAATTTTTAGTGTATTTTATAGGCCAAATAGTATGCAATACATATAACTTCAAATTTAAATTTTAAACCACAAATTTAAGAACATTTTTATGTGCCACTGTATTGTGAAAAGTTAGACAAATATACAGAATCAGCCAAATAAGGTAGTTCATAGGCAATGCGTAGAAAAATGACGGTTTAACGTGAATGCAGGCATGTAAACATTTTGGATAGGATGACTAATCATACTGCCCTTGTTGTTGCTTTACTGGCCGATATACCTTTAAACATTGTTTATACAGTATAAAAAATAAAGCATATATCGTCGGTTTAAAGGTAAAAGTAACTAATGTGCATTTTGTTAAAAAAAATCGAATATTTTTAAGTTATTTCTAATAAAAGTTTTGATTGCAATATTATACATAAAAAGTTAATTTATCTTTTCACTTTCATCACAAATTTTGTAAAAAGCGTTGCTATTTCCTGAATTATAAAATGTCAGTAAATGAGTTTTACCTTTAAACCGATGATATATTCGCCACTTTTATGTGGCATGTAATTTACCTTAAAGCAGATTTAGGAAATTTTTCTTCCTAATGCTGTGCCTTTGTTAAAGATTTATTTATTCTTACTAACTATAAGAATATTTTTTTGTTGCTTTGTTATAAAATATTTTCACAGAGCCGTTTATTCATGATGTGTTATTTATTTATTTGGTGCATTTATCCTTTATTTTTAATTTTGTAACTTTTAGAATGCTGCTAAAATATACCAAAAAATTAGAAAATCATTTTTCTAGAAAGTTTTTTAAATAAAAGGCAAAAGAAAGGCTGGTATTTGTTTTTGACTAATATTTTTTAAAATTTTTTTCAAAAAACAACTAATCAAAATTACGAAATAGTACATCAAATTATTAATGTAACCCTTTAATAAAATGCAATTGATAATGTTACATAAAGTCAGTTTTATTAAATTAAAATAAATAAAATTTTTCTTTAACACCTTGTATAAATATTGTTGCAGCTTTCTATAAGTTCATTTTATTTTTATCATATAACATTGGCAGGAATAAATTGAATTTAAAAACAGGATTTTTTTTTGTTTTATTTATAAATCTTTTCCTTAGATTTAGACCCCAGAATGTAAGGTATGTTAGCTTTTACAATATTTAGTTTAGTTAAGTGCCAAATAGGCATAAAAATATAGAATGTTTGCTGGGTAATTTAGCTGATGAACTTAAAAACACATTTTTTTATTAAACTAGTTATTTTTGCCAATTTGTATGTTTCTAAAAATATCATGAGAAGATAACTAAATCAGCTCACTGTTCAAATTTTATAATTTTATAAGTGCATTATTTCACCTAATTTTAATTTTGATATAGGCAATGATATATTTATTTCGTTGATATAGGTGATGTTGAAAGGTCGAAAAACTTCATAAATGACTTGAATGGTTGACTTGGACGCAACACTCGGTTGAAAATGTAAATATATTTTCTATTTTTTTTTACTTATTTTACTAAATCTTCAAGCATCCATCAATCTATAATATAAATATTTGGATGGTGGTTAAATTTTTTTTTTTTGCAATTCCTACTAAAAGCTTCCTTTTGATGAAATAAAACTGTTTTTTTCAATTCAAAACAACACGTGCCTCTGTCTAGATCTAGGAACAATTAATAACACTCAAAAATTAACTTAGATCGTCTAGAGGCATGTGTTGTTTTAAATTAAAAAAATCCAATGATTTTTTATTAAAAGGAAGCTTTTTAGAGTCCTCGCTAAAAAAATATTTTTTACCGCCACTGTAATAATATCTTTTTCTATCTGCGTGCGAAAACGTTTAATTTTCCGCACGCATTTTAGTTCTGAAAGTGTGTTCATAAAGGACTTTCATGAACTTTATGTTTAAAAGAAAATTTTGCCTTGGACAAATCAACTCATCAAGAGGTGGAAGAAACACATTTCGTCGCTACCAATATTTCCACAACTAAAAAAACTTTAATCTGCTATTAAACTGCAAAACGCTAAATGTACATTTACCATCAATATTAAGTACGAGTAGGATCAAATTTGTAATCCCATTATTTTTTTATTGATGAGGACTTTTTTTTTGCTCTTCAACTCCAAAATCCTTTCACCTTTACTTTCAGGGGCCCCCACAGGTTCATTGCCTCGGGGCCCCACATCTCTAAATCCGGCCCTGAGTAGGGCATTAGGTAGCATTGTGTTAAAATAAAAAAATGTATTTATGATTTCCTTACGCTCGCTCGTAGAAAAAATAGCGTTCCTAACACGTGCCGAAACGCGTTGCTCGGTCAACTGCAGTCGCGTGTGGAAAAGTGGCACTTTTAACATTATTTAGGAAATATACTATTTTGTTAAAACTTAAGTTTCCTACTATATTCTACTGTACAGTATTGTTTAAAGTTTCTCTATATCCTTGTTAAATAAATAATTAATTAATTAAAACATAGTTTTTACGAATGTCGAAAAATAAACTGTTTTTTTACGATTTAAGGCATAAAACCTAAGATGTTTGTGTTTCGTTTGTGAAATTTTGATTTTTTTACAACATAATGTTTGTACCGGTTTTTTCTTAATAAACTTATGATTGGATTATAGATATCTATTGAAAAAAAGTCACACCTTACAATATTACAATACCTATTTATTATGACATTCTATATGTGAAACAACATACAATACCAAAAAGGTGATAAGATGAGAAAGATTTTTAAAAAATGTATACGTGGAACGGAGCATAAAAGAGCAGTGGCGTATCTAAAACTTTTGCAGTTTAAAAAAAAATAGAAAATTTAAATCAATATACAAGTTATTTTGATATATGCATTAACTTAAATTTTTTTGTTTGTTTGTAATATCAGGTACTTTTTTACATTATTAAAGTTAGGGTTCATATGTTTTATAATATTTTGTTAAAATAAAAAATAAGAATTAAGAAATTCATTACTGAATCAAAGAAAAATATAAAAATAGGTATACATAAAAGTGATTCTAAATTAGATGTCCTCTTACTTAGACTTGTTCTGAAGAATTATAAGTTATAATGTTAGCGATGAAAACCAGTAAGAGCCACAAAAGGAAAAAATAGATTAGATATCTTATCATTTATTTATGCCCAAAGAAAGAAAAGCAGTATGGAACATTGTCAGTAAATAATATAATTCTAGAAAGCTCATATAGCTGTTGTCCAGCTGATTAAAACTAGATGTAATTCCTAGTCCTAGTTTTTTTCCTATAGGCAAAAAAAACTTATATTAGGTATGCGTTAAAAAAATAGTTTTTTTAATATAATCTTTCAAATAATAAATAGAAAAAACATTTTTTTCATAAAAAATAGAAAATCTTTTACAATACTACAGGAAAAGCAAATAGTAAATCTGATATACAACTGGAGGGAAATCCTGAGGAAATAGCTAATGAATATAACAATCATGTAATATCTGTAGTACCAAACCTCCTAAAGAGTTTTACCAAAATTGTCTTTAAATGTTATATTTCCAGCAATGATCGGTCAATGTTTTTAAGTCCAATAACATCAGATGAAATGTGTGAATTAGCTAAGCGCATAAAAACAAACATAGCCATGGTATTGACGAAATCCCAACTAGCATAGTAAAAATATCTGTAAATGTATGTAAAAATATATTGTGTTATCTTATTAATAATTCATTTAAGTATGGAATATTTCCTAAGAATTTAAAAATTGCCCTCATAAAACCTCTATATAAAAAAGGTGATCCAGAACTGATGGACAATTATAGACCAATTAGCATATTAACTGGTTTTTCTAAACTATTTGAAATGGCAATGTGTTCAAGACTAATGAACTTTATGAAAGGTTGTAACCTATTTAGTAAATGCCAGCATGGATACTTAGATGGAAAATCAACCCAAACAGCGATTTTTCAGTTTATGCAAGCAGTTTTGGACCACCTTGAAAATGGTAATGTAGCCTTAGGAATGTTTTTAGACTTGTCTAAAGCATATGATTGTATAGATAGGGACTTACTTTTAAAAAAACTGGAAATGTATGGAATAAGAGGAAATGCATATAAATGGTTGAAATCATATCTTAATGATAGACAACAAAAAGTATGTATTAAAAAGGATGGTAAAGTTTATAATTCACAAACCTTAACAAGTAATCTGGGGATAGCTCAGGGTAGTGTATTAGGACCTATTTTATTTATTATATTCATTAATGACCTTAGCAATTTATTAGAGGGTTCGCAGGCTATGGTAAACTATGCTGACGATACTAATGTTCTTTTAGGAAGTAATGATGTTAATCAACTCGTCATTGAAAGTAAACACTTTCTCGATAAAATATCAAAATGGTTTAAGGAGAACAGACTGATTTTAAATAAGGAAAAAACAAATGTTCTTCTCTTTAGAACAAAACTATCAAAAATACAAAAACCAATGACACTAAATAATGATTTATCTTTTTCGCAAAATACTAAATTCTTAGGGGTTTATCTTAATGAATTTTTAGACTGGTCTTTTCATATTCAAAACGTTATAAAAAGCTAAATTCTATTTGTTATAGTATTCGAGTCATAAGTAAATATATGAATGAAAAAACATTAAAAATCATGTACTTTGCTAACTTTGAGGCTACTGTTAAATATGGTATAATATTTTGGGGAAGAAATAGCCAAATTCAAGACGTATTTGTAGTACAAAAGCGATTGGTGAGAATAATTAAAAAATAAAGTATAATGAAAGTTGTCGTTCTGTTTTTAAGAACATTGGGTTGTTGACTATATACGCACTATACATTTATGAGTGTCTTATGTTCTTTTTTAAAAATAGAAACTTTTTTCAAAGCCCAAGGGCTCATCAACATGACACAAGAAATAGTAATGTTAATTATCCTATACATCGCCTAACCCTTACTGAAAAATCTCCTCATTATATGTGTATAAAATTTTTTAACAAACTTCCTAACAGAATTAAAGTATTAAGCAGTTTAAATAAATTTAAGAAAGAGATTAAAATATTATTACTGGATTTAGAGCCTTATGATATTAATTGTTTTCTTGATATGTAACTACTTTTAATGTATGTATTACTAAAATGTATATTTCCTTTTCTTTTGTTTGACGTCATTTCATTTTGTGTTTGTAATGTAAATATTATATATCATAATTTGAAATAAAGAAATTTAAGTAAGTAAGTAAATACTTCTAATCGCTGCATTATTATTATACTCGAGTAAAAGTTTCGTAAAAGTATATTAATGTATACACTGCGCCAAACCATGTTGAAAACTAGAAGGTAAAAGATTAGACAAAAATTTTCAACTAACCAGAATTAACCTTTCTTGATACGTATAGACGCGTTCGTTTTC
>JACEGR010004896.1:0-80878 GCA_014170235.1 Listronotus bonariensis
CATACTGAGGCAATAAGCGATTTGTAGGAAGAAATATATCGCAATACTAGGGACTACTTCATGACAACGGGCGATAAATCGGCGCGAACTGTGCGATATAAATATTCTTATCAGTCATAAAAAAAATATTGTTTGCAACCAATCGCCAAGGCGACCAACCTGTGGCAGGTCGAAAGATACAGTGGCTCCCAAAATTTTCGAACACGACCGAAAACACCTTTTATATAGAACATATCTATACATACAGTGCATTTCTTTACTGTCCCCCCTTCTTGTATTTTTTGAACGGATCCATTTTTTAACATGGCACAATAGAAACAGGGGTTTCGTGGCACACCCTTTTACGAGTACTTTATAACCCTAGAATATATAGTCAATAACTTCACCTAATACAAAATGGCAATACTTTAAAAATTTACGTAATACCGGATTTGATATCCATATTTCCGAAACTAATAAAACTGGATGTACCTAATATGGTGATTTCTTAAAGCTCTTTAAAAGATCTTTCCAATGTTAATACTTGTAATAGTATACAGGGTAGAAAAAAAGTATATATTTTTTTATGAATTACCCCGTATATTATATTACCATTAAAAAGACCTTTAAAAGAGCATTAAAAAAAATACCAGATTTAGTACATCTAACTTTTTGGTTTTGGAAATATGGTTGTTCAAATCAGGTATTTGGGTAATTTTTAAAGTACCGTCATTTTGTATTAGGTAAAGTTATTGACTTTATATTTTAAGGTTGTAAAGACTCGTCAGGAGCTTCAAAATGATGTGCTAGTAAGACACCTCTTCCTATTTAATTTTTTTCCCAGGCTGGCGCCCAGACGCCATTTTGAAATTTTCATCTGCCAATTTTACTCTAAAATATAGTATTTATGCTTTAATTTTATATCTTTAAATTTTTGCTTTTTAAATTGATCCGTTCAAAAAATAAAAAGGGAGAGGAGGGGTACATTAAAGAAAGGCACTGTATTATTATAACTAGGTATTAAATTATTCTCAGTCCCATTCTCAAAAGTATTTTAAACCAAAACAAACTAAAAAAATGTTAATTTAATCTTAAAAATTTTAATTAAAAATTTGGACACATTTTATGCGACACAAAAATATTAATATATATTACTGATATTTTTTATGTGAAAAGTATTTTTTGGCTTTTATTAAATTAGCGGCGACTTAAACTGTATTTGAAGGCAAGTACAAAATGGGCGTTTTTCCCAAAAAAAATGCCGTTGGTAATATTTCATCACAAAAAATATTAAAGTTCGATTTAATCTTTCTATAGAATACCTTTCCATGTCTTAAAATTATTGAAATGGCCTTATTCTTTAAGACGAGTTAAAATTTAATTTAATTAAATGTTGTGGAGAAGGGCAAATGAGAAGCTAATATGACAAAATGTCTGTCCCATTGCTAAAAAAGTTGGCCCTGTCATAATGTAGGAGTGTAATTCATTAATCGGTGTAAGGTGTATGTAAATTGGTTTTCATTGACGAAATAATAGACAATAGTATATTGTGCAACAAGTTTCGAAAAAGTGTGCAAAGAGTAAGTTGCAAACGTGTATTAAAAAACCATTTAGAGGGTTGCGTTTTTGAGAAGGGGTAAAAACAGCCCCTTTTCAGTTTTTTAAGGTTAGGCCGAAAACTATGCATTTTTTCAGGCAGTAAAATATGCTCAAAAACGAAGCAAAAGGAAAGCTAGA
This sequence comes from Listronotus bonariensis, assembly GCA_014170235.1. NCBI lineage: Eukaryota > Metazoa > Arthropoda > Insecta > Coleoptera > Curculionidae > Listronotus > Listronotus bonariensis. The sequence continues at coordinate 1,717 of JACEGR010004896.1, forward strand.
AAAACCGCATTTTTATATATTTTTTTGTTTTGCCCGAAAACTTTTTTCCTGGGGGTTTAAGTTTAGGAATTGATTTATAGAAAAAAACTTCCGTTCTTTTTCTAAAAAATGACGCTAAGAAGATGTCTTCGGAGTTCATAGTATACGAGAAACGACTTTTCAAAGATGTCCACTTATACTATTTTTGGCAATTTTACCTATTTTTTTGCAAACAATGTTCTGTAACTCCATTCTACGCAGTTTTAGGTAAAGGCAATGGTATATTTAGTAAAAGAAAAAACAATTACCTTTAAGGGAGTCTATTGTAAAAGGTTATTTAACTGATAATAAGTTAAATATAGTTCTTCAAATTGTTCTACGTTCAACGATTTTTTCTAACCTTAACGTATAGTCTAAGATCCGGCATTAAGAAAATATACCCGCATCTGTTAATTAAATGAAATAATATTTTCTAGACAGATTTTAATGTAGTGAATGCAAGTGAACACAATTCCTTTACATGATTAATCACATAATAATCCTGCAATACTTTTCCCAATAATGGAAGAAAGCCATTGTTGTCCCCATCCTCAAACCCGGAAAACATCCAAAATTACCCAGTTCCTACCGCCCCATAGCGTTATTAAACGCACCGAGTAAAGAAGCAGAAAGAGCCATTCTGTACAACATAAACCAGATGAATCTTGAAGATAAAATACCTGAAAACAATTTGGCTTCAAACACGGATTAAGCGCTGTATTGCTAGTGGCACTAGTATTACAGCAAGCACTAAATAGAATAAATCGAGGACAAAATACAGTGCTTTTGTCACTGGACATACAGCGCGCCTTAGATTCAGTCTGGCACAACGGACTGATCTATAAACTTAACTCGATGCATAATTTCCCTCTATACCTCATCTCCCTAATATACTCATACATATCCCAACGTTCCTTCCAGGTCCGCATTAACAACTCCCTATATACTCCTAGGACTATGCACGCCGGTGTTCCACAAGGAACCGTGCCCTAAACTATTTAACCTGTACCCCGCCGACATCCCTCACTACCCCTCCACCAACTTTGCTATGTTTGCCGATGACACGCTCGTTTACGCCAGTTCGTTTTCAGTAGCGGTGGGCTTAACAGTGATTTTTTGATATCGGTGATCGCTGCTACTGCTATTTAAAACTAGCTGCTACTGAAAACTGTGATATTATCACTGTTTACGGGAACATGCTAAATTTTTATAAATAAAGTCATAGTTAACCTTGTTAAAATTGAATGAAGAAAAAAATATATCATTTTAAAATACATTCTGTCATTTAATATATATATAATTTAATTATTAATTTGCATTAGCATATAAGTAAATGTAGGAAAAAAACGGACATTACACGATGTATATCAAATTTCTTTATTTTTTTATAAACATTTACAGCTTTGATCATATTTTTTAGGCAACCCATTCGCGATAGATTTATTACCAAATCAAATTGATAAAAAAATAGTTTTCATGCGGTAAGCAAGCCAATTCGCATCCCGTTTTACTAACGTAAACATGCATAATCTGGCATAATCACCATAAACATAAACGAAAGAGATTAGGTTAGAATCACTGAATTGCAATCGCAATCACAATCACCGTCCCGCGATCGCAGTCGCCTTTTAATGTTGTGGTTACGGGCAGCGCCACACTCTGCGAACGGCGAATATTAAAGAGTGATTCTTTCACTGCTATCGCCAGGCGCAAGTAGCAGCTACCAAAATGATTTGTTAATAACCGGTGATTGGTAGCAGCGACTGCGATCGCAGTCACACCTCTAGTTTTCAGCAAGCGTAGCCCGGGCGCATATCCAATATCACCTTATCCCATATTATGAAAAATGGAAAATAGGGATCAACAGTAAAAAAACAGATTGCATAATCCTAACAAAGAAATTCACAAATAACAAGATCCCTATTCCCATTAAAATTAATAACAATCCCATAAAAATATCCAAAAAACTTAAAAACCTTGGAGTGGTGATTGACGAGAGACTCAGGTTCGTGTCCCCCGCCAAGCACACACTTCAAAAATCCTTCCTAAGTGAGCAATTCCTTTACTTTCTTCTGTCACCAAAATCTCCATTATCCCTAAGAAACAAACTAATAATAGATAACATGATTATTAAACCAGTCATAACATACGCTGCACCTGTATGGTTTGGTGTCTCCGACACCCAAATCTGCAGGCTGCAGCGTATGCAAAATAAAATACTCAGATCTATAACACAATCAAATAGATATGAAAAAATCGAAAACATGCATAACGCAACAAATACACCTATGCTAAAAAAACTATCCAATAGATAAATCTAATAAATTTTATACAACAAAAATAAATAACTCTAATCTTACAAGAAATTTGTCTAACGTAAGAGCCAACAATAACGTAAAACACAAACCATTATATCACAGACTGCCATTATATCAAGAACAAATACCTCCATAAACAACCAATTAATTAAAATAAGTCATTAGCTTTTCATAAATTAACTTTCGGAACGTAACAACAAACAACTCTTTTGGGAGTTGTTTGTTGTTATGTTCTATGAAAGTATTTCATGTACGATTAAACTATAAATATAAAGCCTAGCACATAGCAAGCCATTAACAATCTTATGCTCGGCATTAATACATCTTAAATTAAATGTTAAACAGGTTTTTCGTGCCATTTTTTCCTGTAGAGAGACGTAATCTTTATCGAAATTAATTCATTTAATAAAACAAATAGAAACCTTACTGTAAACTCTGCAAGGACACTCAAAGCTCTAGCGGAAAGTGTCGTATAACAAGTTCTACACAATACAGTGTCTCCTAGGGTCAACACCAGCTAGTGCCTAACTTAGAAATTCTTTCCAAGCTAGGCACATCCGTGCAAAACAAGGAACCCCCAAGTTGAACACGAGGAACAATAATATGTATTAAAGTAATGAGATATGTATTGAAATTAAAATATGAAATTAATAAACAAATCGGAGCCTCAGTGAGGTATGCCGATAAAAAGCAAGCAGCAGCATTTAGCAGTGCATGCCTTGTCGACACTCTGGGTTCGTATCCCGCACTGGTTAATTTTTTTTTTTTTAATTTAATATTCCCTTCTCTATTAGCAAAATTATGTTTACTATATTTGATTAAATAAAATCGGGCTGCTACCTAACCAACTAAGCTATTTCACCGCTGATCATTGATGGTTTAACATGTAAAGGTAACAATTATAAATAAATTAACTATTAATTAATTAATTATTATTATTTGTGGCAGAGCTATGCTGGCAGGTTGTTCACTTGCATTCACTACATTTAAATCAGCCTAGAAAATACGATTTCATTTAATTAACAGATGAGGGTATATTTTCTTAATGCCGGATCTACTAGTATATCTTTTTAATTTCCCATTATAACTTTTTTCCTTGTGCATTTAGGTATAAATATTGCTTCAAAGAGAAGAAAGCTTATTTCTTTATCTTTAAAATGGTGTGTTGTGGAAATGCTGAGTTTAATTCTAAGCAAAATATGGTTACTCAAAGTGTCATACTGCAACAGTTTTTGATGACTTAAATTTTTCTAATTTCTTGTTATAATTTTTTTCTTCGGCATTTAGATATATAAGTTGGTAAAATAAAAATAAAAGCTTATTTGTCTACCTTATTTAGTCATAATTCAAAAAATGTTCAATTTCAACATTTATTTTTTCCTCAGCTTCAGTATTTTCTTCCCAAAATCTTAGTTTTATTAGAGTTCCCCTTTTTAAATGAAACACCCTATATATTATTTATTTTTAGGATTCTGCGTAAAATTCTAAACATAATTTATGAATAATGCTCTATACCTAAGTCCAACCGTTTTTGACTTATTTTAAATTTTGTCAAAAATGAAGTTTGCAAGCCATTACATGGCCATCAATTTCTTCTACACAAAAGCCTTTAATATGAGTTGAGTGTGGGTTCCTTGGAAAGAAAGAAACTATTTAGTAGACTTTATCGATATTTTTACAATTAATAAATACAGAGAGGTTTAAAATAATCGTTAGAAATTTTAACGACAAAAACCTTAAAAGTCATTTTTTTATGGAAACCCCTGTTTTGAATTACCTTATCCTATTAGGCATTAAAAATAAGGGTAAGTTTGTATAAGGATGTCCATTTTAAAAATTTAGGATTTTCGAAATATTAACGGTTTAATATTTATCTGTTCTAAAAATGCATTTAACTACGGGTAGGTACGGGGTAGTTGGCTGTGACGCCGCATTTTGTTGTCAACGTCAACTAGAAGCTAAACTAGGTCGTAAAGCATTGTTGGAATAGATAAATATTTAATTCTTATTATTTCAATTTTTGAAATAGACATCCTTTAACAAACTTTGTTTTTAATGCCTATTAGGAAAAGAGGTAAAAAAGATAAGGTTTCCATAAAAAAATACTTTTAAGGTTTTTGTCGTTATAATTTTATCGTTTATTTTTGACCACTTTGCATTTATTAATTGTGAAAATATCAATACAGTTTACTAAAATAGTTCTTTCTCTACGAGAAACCTAACCCCAACTCATATTAAAGGTTTTTGTTTAAAAGAAAATTGATGGTAATGTCATAGCTTGAAAACGTCATTTTTAACATACAATTTAAAATAAGTTAACAACGGTTGGACTTAGGTATAGAACATTATACATAAATTAAAAAATATGTTAGTTTTATGTCCCCTACCGACTTCATGATATTGTCAAATTTTTAAAATTTTCCAAAGCGTACTTTTTTAGAAATCGATCGCGGCAGTTACCCTGTATAACAACACCTAACTTTCTGCAACCACAGTTTCTTGTACATCCTTTCGTACATCGACAGGCTATTTTTCCAAGCAAAACTTGTGGCGCAGATAAAGGGCAGTAAATATTGGAATTTATCCATATCCTCAATTTTTATACTCAAATTGTGACTCAAAAATAGTAATTTTGACTAAAGAGTCATGTTTAGAAATCGGGGTTGTCGAAATCATATACAAATTATCGGATTTATGTAACTTCTTACATACAAACAATGGCCGTGGGTAATAAATGTGAGTTATGAGCGTGGGTAATGATGCGTAATAGCTGTGGGTTATTAACTTTTTAACATTACATTATTAATGTAGACAATAATAAACCTTCGTAGAAAAGAAAAATACAAATAAAACAAAAATACGTAAAAATTATAAAATCGTTGCAGGATGACACTTTGACTAACTATATTTTGCTTAGAATTGACCTTAGCAGTTTTTACTACATACCATTTTAAAGAACAAAAAATTAGCTTTTTTTTATTATGCAATAATTATACCTAAATGAACAAGAAAAAAGCTATAACGAGAAATTAAAAAGATATACGTAGAGGTTAAGAAAAATCGTTGAACGTAAAAAAATTTGAAGAACCATATTTAACTTATTATAAGTCAAAGAGCCGGATACAATAAACCCCTTTAAAGATATTTTTTTTCGTTTAACTCAATATACCATTGCTTATACCTAAAACTGCGTAGAAAAGAGTTACAGAACATTGTTTTCAAAAAAAAAAAAAAAAAAAAAAATAGTTAAAATTGCCGAAAATGGCGTGAGTGGCAAACTAAACAAACGTTTCTCCAACACTATGAACTTTAAAGACATTTACTTACCATTATTTTGTAAAGAAAGGACAAAGGTTTTTTTTCTGTAAACTAATGCCTATACCTAAACCCGCATGGAAAAAAGTTATAGGGAAAAATACAAATAAATAAATAAATAATAAACGCGTTTTTGGGTTTTTTTTGCTTCGTTTTTTAGGCATATTTTTGTCAAAAATAACTTTTTTAATTAAGCAAGCGTTATTCGATGAATAATTTAATTTTTTACAACTTTTTTATTGACTATTACCTGGAAAAAGTATGTAGTTTTTGACCTAACTTCAAAAAACAGTAAAAGGGTGTTTTTACCCCGTTCTCAAAAACGCACTTCTCTAAATGGTAGCACTCAGCAATTTCTTAATATTTGGGGGCCAGTTAACCATATAAAACAATAAACCTCCTTTAACGTTGTAGTTCCTTTTAAAAGTAGGGACAAAATCAATAGCCTATATATTATATCTTAAGACAAAATCCGAAGATTATGGAAATTTTGGCCATATTTAAATTCTATAAATTTAATGACCCCAGCATAGTTAGTACAAGTGTTGGTCGCGAATGGTCATTTTATAATTGCCCAAAAGTAATTAAAACCCCTTTTTATTCCCCAGACCACAACCCTACTGAGGCGCCTGGCATAATTTTGAAGTCCAAATTAAAAAAAGAAACATAAAATATTTAATAAAAAAATAATATTAAAAATAAGTTGCAATAAAATTGACCTTAATTATTAAAAAAAAATAGTTTAGCTAGTATTTTTGAATGATTAATAAAAAAACAATATGTGCAATATAAAATAGTAAATGGCAAAACACTAATTTTTTAGTCACAAAAATATTCGGGCGTGGAAATAAAAATAAATTTAAATATATGGTTTTACAATATCCATATAGTATGACCACATCCTTTTATATTTTTCTTATATATATATATATATATATATATATATATATATATATATATATATATATATATATATATATATGTATATATATATATATATATATATATATATATATATATATATATAATTTAATTTTAAATAAATTATTGGTTTCCCAATAAAGGTTTTTGTTTTTTTAATAAATATCCAAGTCTATATATCTATATAAGAATTTTGTCGGGACAATTTTGGGAACTACTGTATATCGGTCGCGATATGTCGTATAATGTTTAAAAAATATTGGTTGTTGCATGATCTTAAAACTTATAGAGAAAAAAACGAAAAATATTAGAAAACAACCGAAAATGTGTAGTACAGTCTTACTCTAATCTAGATACGCCTATGGCTTCTATTGGGAGCATTATCGCTGAGAGTAATTAAAAATAACGAGCGTGGTTGCACGTTGCATTACCGCTTCCTTTTTGTCTTTTAAAATTTAAGTTTCACTAAAGAGCTGTCTGAAACGCCTAGGCAAAAAAAATATTTTGCTTCGTATTATTAGTAAGCCAGTTTTTAAATAGGCATTGGCTAAACGACCGCCGGCGGTTTTACTCAAATTTAGGAAATAAAAAAGCCAGTGCCTTTTAAATAATTCAAAGGCCAGTCAAAATCTGGACAAACCAATACTAAAAAGAATACTTTATTCCTACCCTTATAACCTAAAGGATTAACTTGGACTTGCTGTTTTCCAGCAAGCTTATACCTAAAGCAAATAGTATATTTTCTAACTACCGCTGAAAGTGCCACTTTTCCGCATGCGACTGCAGTTGCAAGCAGTCAAGTGCAGAAAAGGCACTTTCGGCATGTGTCGGGAACGAAATTTTGTAAGGTTAATTTTTTTTTATTTTTGCCCAATGCCTTGCCTGTTCTTAATATTATTGTTGGTAAATGTACAATTTGTGGCATTTTGTAGGTTAAAAAAGAATTGAATGAGTTTTTGAAATGGAAATATTTGTGTCTGTGGAATGTCTTTTTCTCCTCTTAAGTTAGTTTGGTCAAAGCAAAATTTTTTTAAACATGAAGTGCATACATTTTTTTCTTTGTAGAGTAATGAATTAGGTTGGCTAATAAATAATTAAAAACCTTTCCTAAAACTTTATATTTTCTTAAGAAACTTGCTTTAGTAACTTTAATTTTTACCAAGATATATTTTTTTAAATCTTTGCACAATTCAAAAGGCTAAAATCCCTAATACTAACGTACCGTGGGTGTGTTAATCCAGATAAGAGAAATTTTGTTAACACGGAACTTAAAAACTTGAAGATACCACATTCTAGAAACTCTACGGATAAAAGAAAGAAACAAAGTAAGAAGTTCAGGTCCTGTCCAGTTGGATCACATAAAAATGCTTACGTGCGGCCCCACTAGTTTATCTGTTAAGAGCTGCAAATTGGGGAATTCTACTAAACAATTCCTCAAAGCGAAAGCCTTGGAAGTATCTATAAAAAAGCGATAAGTCCCCTACCGCCTGACGATGGAAAAGAGAAGAAAGCATTTTTGTAAGCAAAAGATAATTAATAAGGCGAACAGCTATTCGCCAATTCCCAAATATGAGAACAGTATTCCAAAGAGGGTCGGATTTGGGATATAGGCGTTGAGCCAGAGGGCATGTGCGATTTCCTGTCTGGGGAGTAAGTGTAGCCCGAAATTTATATTTGCCATAAAGGTAATAGTAAATATTTGATATGAAAATTTTTAAAATTCGGTAGCTTAGGGACGCTAGGACGTCAGAAAGATGGCCGCCGGGTGAAAATCGTAGTTAATTCTTCTAAAGTCTAGTTTTATGGGAAAGGAGTAAGATTATCTTACAAATTCTGATTAACAATAGAGCCAGGATCAATGTGATAAAAAGAAAACATAAACCATCTTTTTATATACAAAGTGTCTACTTAACTTCGCACCATATGGATAACTTTTTTATTATTTATTTTACGGAAAAAAATTCTTCAAAAAATGTTTGCTTATAAAAAAAAATGAAGGAAAAATGGTAATTTTGTATACAGGGTGCGCAAAAACTTTAAAAACAATACTTTATAATTCGGTGAAAATATCTTGATCGCATTCGTTCACATTTGAAAAATTGTGTTGTGTATGAATTTAGGGAAAAGCAGTTTAGAAAAAGTTTTTAAGGCTACTTTATAACAAAAATTTAAAATAATGTATTTTCAATAACACTAAAATCAGTTTTATGGAACTTTTTGATACTCCTGTAAAATAATAAAGTATTTTAAAATGCTATTCTAAATAATTTTTTTAAATGATATTTTGCCCAAAAATTAGAAATAAAGTTACTACTTTACTCTTTGAAAAAACTATGCTTTTTAAGTATTTTCGTACCCTGTATACAAAACCAATATTTTTTCTTCGTAAATCATATTTTTATTACAAGCAAAACTTTTGATCTAGAATAACTTTTTCTCGATTTTTTTTCATTCATTTGTCCCCTTCTAAACCTCATTTATAGACCGTCTGTATAATATAAAGACAATGCATTATGCTCTTATTTTATTTTTTAATTTTAATAAATTTAGGATTTGTATTTTTGATTCTAATTTTTCTATATCAATATCAGATTTTAAAGAAGTAGTATTAAAAACGCCTAGTCCGCTTCTAGGACCTATATCTGCCTAGCGGTCATCTTTGTGACGTCATTCGTTCTAAGCTACTAAATTTTACAAAATATAATCAAATACAATAATTCTGTTTTTATGCTGCAATAAAATTTGTATGATACTCTTACTTCTCACAATTAAATCCAGACTTTACATTTGATACTAATAATTTTAGCACGGTGGCCATCTCTTTGACGTAACAAGTCAATTAAACTACCGAATTTAATAAAGTATCATTTTAAACAATAATCCTGACTTTATGTTTAATTAGAATTTTTATAATACTTTTATTCCTTACACATAATACAGTAATACTAGGCTAGAATAATAGTTAAATACGATTTTCGCCCAGCGGTCATCTTTGTAACGTCCTAGCGTCACTAAGCTACCGAATTTAAAAAAGTGTCATACCAAGCATTTACTACTACCTTTATGACGAATCTAAATTTGTGGGTTACACTTACTTTTCAGAAGGGAAACCAAAACATTCATTTTGACTACCTGGCTCAACGCCTAATACTTAGAGAGTGTATAAATTAAAACAAGAAAAACACTTTTTGGCTTGAAACAGAAATCCCAGATTTTTTAAGCTGCCGTGGCTATGGTCATAATGTATTAATGCCAGTTAAGGATATTCTCAAATGTGATGTCCACAAGATTAAATGTGTCGTTGGTCTGAAGAACTTGGCGGCTCATAAGTAAAGAATCAGTATTATATGACTTTTTTCGCGACAAAAGATAATGATTGTGTTTTAAATGCTTTAAAATGGACGGGGTTTTTGGCGCCCCAATCCAGTATCAAAATTAAGGTCCTGTGAAAGTGATATATATCTGCATCGCTCTGCGATTGCTTTCCAAATAAAGCATACAGATTGGCTTGAAAACCTAAAAGCTGGAGTAAAGAGTACTATCATCAGCAAAACTATGAAGAAAATGGTTGTTTGAGAGAGAAGATCGTGACTGTGCAAAAGAAACAAAGTTGGTACCAGTACTAATCCTAAAGCACCCTAGCATTAACTTGGTTTGAAGAGTGGCCATCCACGATAAAATATATACGTCGATCAAAAGAAAACAAGAAAGGCAAAAGCAGAGTTTAGCTGAAAGACCGTATAAAAGAGAAGTTTATTGAGAGGGGCAATATGATCATCTGGGTAAATGCTTTGGATATAGAAGTAACGATCTGGGATTCACCTAGAAACTCAAATGACTTATTCCAGTGACAGTACTAGGCAATAATTCCAGAATTATTTTTAAATCTTACCGTAAATAGTTTTTATAATAATAAAATAATTAATAAAACTTTATCTATGTAAAGAATAATCATTCAATGCTTTTTAATATTACTCAGTGACAGCCAAAGAGTGGGACACTAATGGGAAAAATGAAAATATTATAAAAGTTTTTTGTCAATCACCTCTGCTTATAGAGTAACCAAAAATCAATGTCATTCGGCTGATGGGCGTCCGTTGGGGAGTAAAGTAATAAAAATTAAATTAAAATATTAAAAAGTGAGGTTAGTTGGCTCGATATCTAGAAAAGTTATTTTGAAAAGGTGTTTAGACCTTAATTGTAGGCCGATGTGCAAAACTTAAAATAAATATTTAAAAAAAATTGAAAAGACTTTTTTTCTAAAAAAGTCCGGTCAATTTACGAATCATAATTTTTTTCTTTAAAATAAGTTTTCTACCTAGAAAGTGACGAACCAATTTAAATTATCATGATTTATCATGATTTATCAACGATTTATAACGAATTAATTAAAAGAATAAGATTTGGCAAGTACTCTAAGTAGGTACACCTGCTTTTTCAAGACATATATTGAAAGTTAAAAATCTAAACAAGATAGATCAATTCATTAATGTGTTTTTTATTTGTTTTAAAGCCTACTTATGTTGCAAAATAAATTAAGTATAGAATGCGCAATATCATTTTTGTATCAGTAAGTGTTTGAATAATTGGGTGCGTAACTCAACTTTAATTGAAATATAAAAAGAGAACTGTTTTACACAACTATTCATATTAAATAATAATTAATAAAAATAGTCTTTTTGTCATGGCTTACTACATTTTAATTGTAATATAGTAATACAGCATTTAAAAAATCAGGTGTACACACACTGAGTACCTACTGCCCAATCTCATTTTTTAAATTTTCTTATTTAAAATAAAAAAAATGCAAAAATTATAATAAATAAAATTAGTTTGTCACTTTATACTAACATTAAATTTTAAATAACATTTTTAAATACCTTTTGTAGGTATCGAGCCAACTAACCCCACTTTTTAATATTTTAATTAAATTTTTAATAATTATTTCCCCAACGGGCGCTCACGAGCCGGATGTTATTATTGATTTTTTGGTTACTCGATAAACAAAGGTAATTGCCAAAAAAGTTTTTATAATAATTGTAAAAATAAACAGTCTTTCCATATGTGCTCAACTCTTTGGCGGTCAGTACACTATTATTCCACTTAATAATTCACTGTTAAATTGTTTCAACCAAATATAATAAACTACAAATAAAGTTTCAAGATAAAGCCCAAATTATTCTTCCAGCTTTTCATTTAAGAAGTTGAAAGTTTCTTTTCAGTTTCCCAGAATGAGGTTTTGCCAAGGGCCATGTGCTCTAACCCTTTTAAGTACAATTACATTTTGTTTATTTAAGTATCGAAGCTCTTCAGCCGACACGAAGGTTCTCCGAGTCAATTAAACAAAACACTAAAACGGTTGTTGGATTAAGACCACTAAAGTTTCAAAGAGTTTTCATTATTCCTAATGGGTCCTTGAAGAGGATAAAACCGACCTTTTGCTTTTCTTTTAAATTAAGTTTAAATGATATTTTAATTTTATTTAAGGAAGTAGAATATGCAGAGCCAAAACTTAAAAAATATATATTTTTATTAGCTTAAATGTCTACAAAGTAAAAAAAAATTTAAAAAGAAAAAAATTAACACTTAAAAAAACAGATTAAACTCACTATACAGTTAAAATAATAAATAAAAAAAAATAAAAAATGAAGTTGGGTAATAACATATTATAATAATAATAATAATAATAATAATAATAATAATAATAATAATAACGATGAAATAGCACACGTTGCCAGCTCGGATGAGTGCAGGAAAATGACACCGTCGAAGGCGCTGAATTCGCGGCAGCTCAACGACGGTCAATATCAGCCTTTCTGACAAGAAAACCATTGCTCACGTATAATAGTTCGCCTCAAAGGAAACTAACACGATATAAAGAACGAACGGTCAGCTGAAATGTTATCTTTCCGGCAGTTTCTCGAGGCTTCATCCGGAGAAAATGCGACAATGTCCCGACAATTACTTGGGAGGCATGAAGAATGTAAACAATAGTGAAATGAAAAGAGCCTACGTGAAAATACATTCGAATACTGCGATGAAGATGCAGAAATTGCCCTGGATCCCTCGTCGCTATTTCAGTAATGAATTGCCGGGGGAAGATCAGAGCGACGAGAGGGTCTGATATGGATGTAATTTTCTGCACGACCCTATGGGGCCGGAGCCATGGGATAATATATTATTATTATTATTATTATTACGTAGATATTAAAGTTTAAAAGCTTTTACTTATTTGATTATTATCAATTAATAGTTTAACGCATATGATATTACCCAACTTATTTTTTTTTATATATTTTTTATTTATTATGTTTTACTTTTTAGTAAGTTTTATTTATTTTTTTAAAGTCGAATAATTTTTTTAAGTATTTATTTTTTGCTTTTTAACTTATTAATATTACTGTTAAATAGGTAAATATACACTAAAAAAAACTGTTACCTCTTTAAAAGACTACATTTTAGCATAAAAACGCGTAATTTGATAGGTTTAAAACGTTACAGACGGTCATGCAAAACTATCATATTGGGCGGATCATGGTTAGTTCTGGTTTCTTAAATCTTTTTAAATACATTTCTTAATGAATTAAAAAAAAACTATAACTAACCAGAACTAACCATGGCCCCCAATGTCATACATTCAAAATACCCGTCTCTGTGCTTTTTACCGTACTCTCTCTTTTAGCTCGGTAAAAGAGTAAATTTTGTTAAAGGATGTATTAGCAATTTGTAATCTGCCCTTGTATTATTATAATATTTGTTTAACGTTACACCAATAGGTGGCTCTAGTACAGCTCTGTCGCACAAAGAACGTACGGCAGAGAGAAAAAAATAGATCTAGTACCTTTCTTTTTGCGATCCTGACTTGGCTTTTTATAAGACCGCCCAGGAAATGCACTTTATTAAACAAAAAACAGAATTTTTAAAATCGGTCCACAAATGCCAAAAGTAATCGCGTAACATACACACAAAAAAATATATATATGGCGAATTAAGAACCTACTCGTTTTTAAAGTAGGTTACAAAAGTATCAGTCTTAGTGATGTGATCAATTTTGCTGTAGCTTTGCCTTCTACTAAAAAATACCAATAACATTTAAAATGCATAGTACTCTTGACGAAAGTATCTGAGCCGGAGAAATTATTAAATATTACTACACCAATTCGTTATTAAAAATTTACAGAGTTACTAGTTTTTTCAGGATAAAATAAATTTTGACCAGAGCTAAGGATTTATAATAAACATAAAAAAGGAGTAAAAACCGTTACGTTAAAAAAACGACACAAACTTGTATTTTAGCATTTATCTTTGTCTTTAACTCTTTAAAACTTTTTTTCTATTTTAACAGAAACACGACATTTTTCTTTTCCTTTAGCACCAGTTTCGTTTTCTTTATGTTTCTTACAAATCCTTAGCTCTGGTCAAAATTTATTTTATCCTGAAAAAACTAGTAACTCTGTAAATTTTTAATAACGAATTGGTGTAGTAATATTTAATAATTTCTCCGGCTCAGATACTTTCGTCAAGAGTACTATGCATTTTAAATGTTATTAGTATTTTTAGTTTTTTTTATGCTTTATATCTACAATTTTTGCTAAAATTTAATATAACTCTTTTGTTTATAACTGTCACCCTTAACTAAAAAAAAAAACCGTTTTTTTAACCAAATTCAAAAAGAAGGAATTTTTCAATTCGCCGGTATGTTTTTGTGGTGTATGTTGCATAAAACAAATATAGTTTCACTATAGACTCCCCAAAACAATGCTAAATTTTTGGACGCTGGGTTGGCTGAATTTATGAAGCGGCAAATTGTACGTACTGGTTACGTGTGTACTAGATGGATACCTGCTTTATAAATTCCACGAAGCGAACGTCCAAGCTGATGGCCAAAAATTTAGCATTGTTCTGGTGTCTATAGTGAAACTACACTTGTCTTTGATGTTATGCAATTACTCCAGGGTTTGTGGACTAGGAAACTATATCCTCTCCGACCTTTGGCCGCCATACCCCTGTCGGAGCACGGTCCGGTCGCAATTGACTCTGAATTGGTTTATATAAAAGTATGCAATTGATGTTTGACCGTGCTTCGACCGTGGCATGACTCGGCCGCGGCACAGTGTTTTCACCGGTGAAATATAGGAGATGCGGTGCAAAAATTTTGTATTTAATCAAACTGCGGTAATATGAGTCAATTATACCACGCTTTAAATTACACCTAATCATAAATTAAATCTTTACAAATAAAGCAACACAATTTTATGGGTTGACCATATATTACCACACCGAGTCCTGAACCGTAGCACGGCCGTGACTCAGTTTTGAAATGTACCGTTGTAATCAAATGCCGTAGGCCTAATATCACTGCTCTGTGCCCAACCACATATATATACAAAAAACAAAAAAAAACAAGGTATTTATAATAATAATAATATGTATGTTTTACTGACATATTATTCTTAAGATGTCACAATAAAATTAATTTTACACTTTTAATACTTATTAAATGACTTTTTATTGTATAACCTTTAACAACTAACTTTAAATTTTATACGTAATAAACTAATATAAAGGTGACTTCCTTAAACTCCAAGCTTGCTTCGGGGAACATCGGCGCTCTCCGATCCACGTATGATTTAATTTCCTGGGCACTTAAAGTTTGGAAAAAGAAAGACAGATAGGTAGAAAAAATTTGTTTTATTTAAACAAAGAGATACATAAAACAATATACTAAGCTTGACAAAAATGCTTTGTATCTTTTGAAGGGGCATGAAAAGTGCTTAAGAATTTTTCCAAATTAATTTGCCCCACTTTCCTCTATCACCGTAAAATCGGGCTCGGTGCGGTTATGTGTGGCCCGACCTTAATGCTTACAGCTTAAAGCTGTAGTGTGGATATAAAGAAAATTTAAATTTATTTTTATATTTTAGTGCCCATATTACCAAGCGGATATTAAATTAATTTATAAACATATATTTTCATGTAAATTTGGAGGACAATATATAGTTAAAAAATAAATAATAGTTTAAAAAACTAAAAACACGCTTTTATATGCAACCGAACTAAAAATTAGAAAATAATTTTTCATTACAAAGAGTTTGTCACTTCAGAATAAAAGCGTGGGGTGCATTTTACTATTTTTTCATAACTTTTCCCTCATAGATATTTGCAAATAGAATAATTATAACATTTAATATATTAAGCACCCCACGCTTTTATTCTGAAGTGACAAACTCTTTGTAATGAAAAATTATTTTCTAATTTTTAGTTCGGTTGCATATAAAAGCGTGTTTTTTTAGTTTTTTAAACTATTATTTATTTTTCATTTTTTAGTTCGATATATTTTTATTATGGAATCCTTGAAGTAATGGTGCAACTAACCCTATATTTTTATTGTTCATAAAAATTGAACACTCATGGTGCAACTAACCAAATTGTGTAAAAACTAAAAAATTTCTTCTTCATTTAATAGCAAAGTTTGAAATGTTGCCAACAGATGGCATCCTAGGTGTTGTTTTTATAATATAATGGAATTTTTTTCCTGGCGATTCAAAAAAGATAACGGGATACTGTTTTTAAATTATTGCATCTTCATCGGTCCTTGACACGTGTGCAAAGTTTCAAAGAAATCGAATAGCTGGAAGTTGGTTAAAATTAGGCTCAAAGATTCCGTTACATAGATAGATAGATAGATAGATAGATAGTTACAACCCAAGTTAATAAAAGCGTGTTAAAAATAAAACTGTAAGTAAAGATATTAAAAGTCCTCTCTCCTTTATCTTTTGCCTGAGATATTAAGATCCAGTCAAATTTGTGTAAAAGGTTGTTAAACTACTTTTTGGCATAAAAATAATTTCTGTCACGTATCCTAGTACCAAAGAAGCACTAGCATTTTTTTCAAATAGAAAGGGTGATGATGTAGCATCTCGTATTAAAAGCCTTTTAATTCTCTACTCAACGCAACTTTGTTTTACAAAATCGGTCCAGTCGTTCCAAACTGTTTGAAATTTGGCTTAAATAGTGTAAAAACAATGCGATTTTAATGGAATTATTGGCTTGTAAGTCTGGAACGGCTGGGTCGATTTTGAAAAACAAAAAGTCGTTGAGTAGAGAATTAAAGGTTCTACATGATCCATCTTTGCATTTGAAAAAAATAAGTTGCCAGTGTTCCTTTGACAAAAAATATTTTTATGCCAAAAAGTAAGTACAGTATTACAGCTTTACCAAAATTTTATCCGACTTTGATATCTTGTCCTATTTAAAAGTTATGGGAGCGAGAACTTTTAAAAACCGCACTGTATGTACAAATTAGAGCTGAACTTCAAACGCTTGTAACTCTAAAAGAAATTGACCGATTTTTAAAAATAAAAAGGTGATGACTAGATAATTAAAGGCCTTTAAAACGAGGTACTAAGTAACCACCCCTTTCATTAAAAAAAAAAGTTGCTCGAACCTCCTTGGCACCAGACCACGTGACCGAAATCATTTTTATGCCAAAAAGTAGTTTAAGTAACACCCTCTTACCCAAATTATACCCGATCTCGATATCTTTTCCCATCCAAAAGATAAGGAGGGGGAGGAACTTTATATCCTTAGTGTATAATAAATCGATGTTTTTACTTTCACTTTTATCTCTCATCTATAAAAGTTACGGTACTACCTCAGACAAAAATTATTAACTTTTGCGGTGTATTTCAGGGCAAAAAGTAAAGAAAAACTTCTATTAATATTCTTTGAATGCTTTGTATTGGAAATAACACTTACAGTTCACGAAAGAGATTTGAAAAACATACGATATATAAAATACTTTTCGGTCAGTATTTGAAAAAGGTTTGGTATGGAAACGAATAGGTCCCTAAGGGCCAATATTTTATCCCTTTTCTCCCAAAATACTCCAGACTTGATGGAATTATTGGTCAAACTCCATAGGGTTTTTTTCACAGGACTGTTACGAAACTTTTATATACTAAAATACAAATATGGCTGTTACAATCTTTAATCTTTTCTTTTAAAATGTTATGCATGAATGAACTTTATGAACGTACAGATTATTAAGCAATATACCTTTTTAATAGATTTGAGTCCCAATAACCCGAAGTTTTTTATATTTCTTACGAAATCGTTTTGCTTTTAAAATCCTGGATTCAGATGTTAAGAGGATTTATACATAAAAAAAAACGTTAATTTTTCTAATACAGGGTGTTTCTTAAGCGTGCATTCTTAGATATTTAGGCGGTTGTTTTTCTCCGGCGATTATTTTTTTATTATTGTCGGTTAATTAGAACCCAAGTTTTTGTAAAATATAAAACCTAACATTATTTATTTAAAAAAATTGCAAGGTTCTAATTGGTTAAATCATGTAATTCTAAGGTCAAGGAAATTTTTAATCGCTTCACCAGTGGCGTACGCTTAAGAAACTAGTATAATATTAAGAAAAAACGTTCTTTAGTCTTACATTATAAAATTTATTTTTGATATTAAAAATTTGCATGTTTTACCATTTAAATAGGACTGCTACTTTTCAAAATAACACCCTTTATTATGTAACTTAACTTAAGGTAGTCCTCACATAAACTTAGAGAGCTTATAAGTTTATAAAGGTTACAGAAAATTTACTATTTTTGGCGCATAACGTAGGGCGCAGAATAAAAGATTTTAAGTTTGTGATTAAACTGACTAAACTTTTCACACCTTATTGTAAGACATTAAAAGAACGTTATAAAAGCTCTAATAAGCGTCTTTATTTCTAACTACTTTAATTTTTTATAATTTTTATATCTCTATTTTTATACAGTGCTAGTTTAAAGTCAGAACCCCCTAGTTTTTGAATTGTTTGGTATTTTTACACGAAAGTTCCACACCACTGTTTTTTGACCAATTAAATGTGTAGTTTTGGTTGCATTACCATGACAACACAAGTATTTATCGGAAATTTTTTTTCCTGCTTGGGGTACCATGGAGCGAATTATAGTGGAAATTTTTTGACATAATCATTAAATTTGTTTTAACGTCATGTTTGTCATTCACATACATAATTAAAGAAAATATTATTTTGTACCAGTTATAGTATTCCAGACATAACATAATATAAAATAGTGTAAGGTTTTAAGACCCTAAATGACAATTTTATACAACTACAGTTAGTAAAATAATATCATAAGTCTGAAGTACTAGACATAAGTGCAGTCTGCAGTACTAGACATAAGTGCAAACAAAAGCAAGGTATGGGTCTAAAAAATTAAAATAAACTATTTTTACCAACTGTAGTAATCTAAGGTTTATATAATATAAAAGAATGAATAATGATCAGCTCTAGAATTACATATATTTGCAACTAAAATTGATAAAATGGAAAATATTTATTTTATAGTAAAATTTTAAAGCTCGTGTCAAAGTTACAAATATTAATTTAAAAGAATATTATTTCCCACAAACTTGGTGTGAAATTTTCTTACCGAATACCACACGTGCTTAAATTATTACGGGAAATTTTTCTCGGCCACGAATATTTTAAGAAAAATTTTAAAATATTCGTGGCCTTAAAAAATTCCGGAAATAAATTTAGCACTAGTGGTATTACAAGTGAAAATTTGAGAATTTTAGAAAGACAACATAAACCAAATTTAAATTACTTAGTCATTTTAAAAACTTTTATTATTCCTTAAAGTACTTAAAAATAATTAAAAAAGTAAAAAGACTTTACTAGGGGTAAATATCTTAAATGTAAAATCATTTTAGCCAATGAGAGACGTAAATGTAAATTTGAATACACTTGGTGAGATGTCTTATCTTTAATACCACAAGAATTATTTTGCATTCAAGCTATGTGAAGACATTAGGCAAAGATTTGGACGGTCGTATGTACATTTAGGAAATCCGTTTCCGTAATGACTTTTAAAATTTATGCTGATTTGCAAAATTACGAGCGACAATATTTACATTCTAAGCTTAATAACAAAAGCTAAAATATATTAAAATTACCAAATAAATATAACTATTTATTGCTTGTTATAATATTGATCCAAATAATCTATAAACTTTGATGCGGCCGAACTACTAGTTTAATCATTTTTTTCACTACCATCAATAATAGACATTTCCTTCCCCGTATGAGGGAGAAAACTGCACCTTTCCTCCCCAGGAGATTTTTTTTTACATTTCCCTCCTCTACCAGCCGCCATACTATTTTTTTTCGTGTTATCTTTGTATGGTTACCATCTTTTCTCGTAAACGTGCAGGCTTTCTTTGAATTAAAACCAGTGACTTGTCTCTTCAGAAAAGCTACCAATCTAAGAGACTTAATGCCTACATTTTCTTTAATATTTACGCATGAACGTAACATTCTGTTTTTTCTTCGAAAATATACAGGAACGGCAATTTCGGTAATTATTGGACATGGTTTTCCTCTATTAACTGCTTAAACATCTTCTATTTGTTTTTTTGATATCGTTCGCAAGACTTATTTATGCAAAGATTTAATAATACTAATCTTGCGGTTTCCAAAATATTTTTAGCGATATTGTAATCGGCTTCAGAGTCCACATTGTTTTGGAATGATAATTTCCCTTCGACCGAATAAAACTGTTTACTAATGTCACATTTCTTATAAAAGCAACGCTTAGCGCCTTGACAACGATAGCTCCTATGATGTTTGACGATTTCAAATGTCATATTGTATTTGGTGTTTTTATTATTGCGAGATACGGGTACTCGCAAATTAACTAGGAATCCTGTTTTTTTTCGATACTGCCGCCAAATAATTATATCTTTTTGAAAGTGTCGCAGAAGATAGTAGCAAAAATAACATATATCCCTCTCGGAGTAAAAGTGCCTCCTCCCTCGGAGCATTTTTCCACCATCCTCGGGAGGAAAAGTTGCACTTTTCTTCCTCGTTATATAAATAACTATTTTCAATTCCACTTGCGACACCCAAAAAAATGGTTTTAAAAAGCTATTGTTTACGCATAACTTGTTAATTGTGCAGGAATTTACTTATTTTACACGTACCCCTCAAAGGACCAGAAAACTATTCAAATAGTATACTTCAATAAAATAACTGAAATAATATTATATTTTAATATATTTAAGGTTCATTTAAAAACTAGAAAACGGTTACGTGTCACAATCGTACTAGCTAATTTTTTTGAAAAATATAGATAATTTTATAAAATTTGATATCTGTCGATAAAGTTTGATTTACGAAAAAAAAAAAACAAATGGAGAATTTGATTTTAAAAGTTTTGATTTTCTCTGTAGGGAAGGGTTAACCAAAAACTATTTTTTTCTCAAATTCCAAAATAAAACCCAACACTAAATATAGTTCTAAAGTCAGTAATAATGAAGTCTTTGATCAGTTATTAGAGGTAAGACACTTTTACTTGAAATTTCACTGTTTAAAGCAACTGCAAATTGAGAACTCTTTGTTGCAAACTTAAAGAAATCGCGCACGCCAAAGGCGGATTGCTTTACATTATGGCGGACAAACTTCTTTTGTGCTTTTCTACCATGTGGGTATCCGGTGAAAGGACTTGCTTAGATAGAATACGAGATGTAAGTTGAGCTTTGTTACTTTAGTCCATTTAAATTTTTGGTGGACTGGAGTTTTTGAGTCTTTGATGAAAATGCCTAATCGTCTTATAGCAAGACTGTTCTAAATTCCCCAACAATCATTGTTCAATAATGCTTCGTTTATTGAGATGAACAAAGTGAGAAAATTCAGCAATAACCAAAAAGTAAAAAATAAGTAAACAACTATTTTTTAAAACAAGCTAATATTAAAATGTTCTAAAAAATTAAATAAAATTTTCTTTAAAATCTTCACTTTTAGCATACAGGGTGCATTTTTAAAACAATTGCTATATTTTCTTAACCAAGGCAAATATCAAAAAATAAAAAAGTACCTTTTTTATATAACCCGGGGGAATATAAATTACTTAACTTTCGAAACACCTCTATCAACCTTGTTAAGCTGCACCCCCAGTCACTTTAAAATCTTAAATAGCAACGCCCCTCATATGACAGCGCTCTGGAAAGCTTATAAAAATGATTTTTGTTTTCCATAAAAAAGTTGGGGTAAAATTAAATTCTACCCTTGAATTTTAGGAAAATCGTACCTTATTATTTATAAAGAATATTAAAAAATGTCCAATTAAATTAACGTAAAATTAATTAAAAACTTATATTACATTAAAATAATACTCCCTCTAGAGCTAACCCACCCTCATCAGAAGTTCTGGTTAGTACTGTTCAACAAGCGCTTAGCAACAAAGACCAGTTGCTATTACATTTTTCTCAAAAAATTTAGAAAAAGAAGTAACCAAAATAAACCAGAACTTTTTATGGGGCGGGTTAGCTCTACAGTAAGTAATATTTTAATTTACTGTTAACTTCTAATTATTTTTAATAATTTAATCGGACATTTTCTGGTATTCTTTATTAATAATGAGGTATGATTTTGTAAAATTTAAGGGTAGCATTGGATTGTACCCCAACTTTTTATCACAAACGAAAAGAATTTTTAATAAGCTATCCAGAAAGGTGTCTCATAAGGGGTGTTGCCATTTAAAATGTTTAAGTGACTGGGGGTGGAGCTTAAGGGTTAATAGGTGTTTTGCTACAAGGGCATTTATATTCCCCTTAGGTTCCTTAAAAACAATTTTTTTTATTTTTTGATATTTGCCTTAGTTTGGGAAATATAGTCATTGTAAGTTTTAAAAACGCACCCTGTATGTAAAATATCATTAAACAATTTGTAAACAGGATCCCAAGAATATGTGGGCAATCTTTCGGATTCATAAAGAAAACATAAAAATAATGCATAAAAGTTTGTCGCAAGATTAACTCGTGTAGATAAATAACTAAATTAATTGTTTTAATCGGATTAATTTTTACTTTATTGATTTAAAAAATAAAATACGATTACATAAATCTCGGGACAATATTTTATATCATAAAACTTGTGTAATAAGGTTATACATATGTTATTATTAAATTTTCTAAAAAAAATTGTATTAATATTTTTTCTAAATGCATTTTAGTAAAATCTTGTTTTTAAATTCGTTTTTTTACTTTTAATTAAATATTCTTGTTATTGCACAAAGGCCTAATTAAGTTAAGTTATAAAAACCTAAACAAGAGGTACAGATTTAGTCATCCATATTTATTTTTATTTTTATTTTTATTGAGAATAATTAACAATAAAAAAATTATTCCTTTTCGTTTTTTCTTTGTAAGCAAACAACAAACGCCTTCCGATTTAATCTTGTAAAATTAACCACAACAAACTTTTCCTGTCCTCAGGCTGGTCCCTTGAACAAAGTTCCATCTAAGAATTTAACTTTTAAACAGAGCGAATTTTTCTCGAAAAAATGTCCTTTGAGAACTAAAAACGTATGTGAGAGGAATCCCAGGATATTTTAAGGATAAAGTAAGAAAAATGAATCTTTCTATCGATTTTATGTGGAAGTGGTCAAAAACTCGTTGAAATTTAAGGCAATTTTTATGTTTGTGGGTGTGCTAAAATATACAAAATGTTTTCTTATTATGGTAAAAAAGTTGGTATTATTCGTGAGCTGATTTCATGAAAAAGTTTATATAAACTTAGGCCCGGAAATATACAGGGTGTTTCACAATTTTTAAGGGCTAATTTTACAATAAAAAATATTTAAAAAAATTACATGAACATAATGTCCTAACCCTCTTATTTTTTAAACTACAGAAAATCATTTTTTTTTAAATTAATGTTTTGTAATTTGGATATTTTCAAAAATTTGAAAGACGCCTTCTATGCATAAAAAGAAATTTTTGGCATAAAAAATCAATTTTTACCAGTGTGTGAGAGGTTTAAGTTAAATATTTTTAAGAAAAAAAATGATACGCCATTGCATTGATCTAATTAAAAATTAATTTTTAAAATTCCAATTAGGTTTGGAACCAATTTGATATTCTGACTTTTTTATTTGATGCATGGTTTTTGCGTAACTAAATAAATACCACTTTTTGGCCTGGTCATTTTATACCGATAATATCAAATTCTACAGAAAAAAATTACCTTTGATATTTATTCTTTATTTACATAGAGATTTGACCATGCCGAGAAATGGTTTTATTTATTTACGCAAAAACTCTTGGTGCATAGGAGGCGTCCCTCAATTTTTGAAAATATCAACGTATATTGGTATAATAGTTATTATAAAAAAACAATATTAAATATTTTAACACCCCGTACTTTAAAACTAAAACGTTTAGAACGTATACATATAAAAAGTTTGTTTTCTTATTTTTTATTATAAAATTACCCAGAATTGGCCCTATTTAGTACCGACTTAATTAAATTTTGTCGATTGTCCCTCAAGGGGGACCTGAAAAAATATTTATAAAAAAAGTGTACCCACTGCCTTTTCTAGTGTAATTTTTATATATTTTTTAAAATTTAACAAGAAAATAATGTTTTTATAACTCCTAAGCATTTTTTGACGCTTGCCTAGTTTTTGAAAAAAAAATAAAATCCACTTAATTGCGTATCCTTTAGCCACACAATAAACACTAGATTTGTTTTTATTGTTTATAATATTTGTTTTTAAATATGAAACACTAACAAATATCTAATTAAATAAGTCATAACATCCTAACTTAATTTTTATAAAAATCGAGTTAGGAATATTTAAGATAATAATATAAAACATTTTTCTAAGAAGTTTAACACCCTGTATCTTCAAAACAATGCATCTCAGAACTTATATTATTGATAATATTTACGCCCTGTATGGTGAAGACACAAAAATATGTTTTTGTAGTTGAATCTTTTAGCAAAGATACTCTTGTTTGACATCGATAAAATGAGCCGTTTTCGAGTAAAAAATTATTTTAACAATAAGAGTTCCTGACCTGCTACGAGAGGACTTCAATACTGAATAAAAATTACAAATTACATCGAAAATAAAATATTGTATTATTAAACAAAAATAAACCTTATTGTTAAAATAATTTTTACTCAAAAACGGCTCATTTTATCGATGTCAAACAAGAGTACCTTTTTTAGCAAAAGGTTTAAACTACTTAAAAACATATTTTTGTGTCTTCACTATACAGGCGTAAAAAATATTATCAATAATGTGCGTGAAAACTAGTCCGTCCCTGGCAAACCAGTGAAGCGACACAAGTTTCCATGTGGGCACTATTTTGCGAGGTCCCTACTTAGTATGCTTCGTACTTAAAATATTATCAAATTACACAGAGCGCTTTAAAAGTTATTCAACGAAAATCGATTTCAGCTGCCCCCTTTAGGGGATCATATTCCGCAGGGGGCTTAAACGAAAAATTTTATAGGAACTTGTCGTGTTATTTTCATTCAAAAAAGGCTCTACAACTAGCCAAAGGAACATGGATACGGCATGAGATAAGAAACCGTACAGTAACTTAAACAATACTAACCAAAAACTAAAATTTATTTATTTTTACTAACTGATAAGCTTCACAATGTCGAGTTTTTGACACTTATGAATTATATTGAAGACTTTGTAAACCGTGAGAGTGAAAAACACCGAACTGTGTTAAACAAAAAACGTTATCACTTGAAATTAAAACAAAGATCTTTCGACCATAGTAACTCCTATGGATATTCTAATAGGCCTATACAAAATTCTCCACATCAATTTCATCCTCGTTTTATAAATTTAAGTGATACACAGCTTTCAAAAATGACAAAGAAATTTTAAATTTAGGACTCAAATTTAACTTTGACCATTCTGATAGACTAATGATATCTGAGCAAACTTTGGTAGACTGCGAAAGAGTCTTAAAGTCAACCAACTTCCTTAACCCGGATCTAGTTAGGGCTGACATCTCCTTAAAAGTCAACAAATTTTTAAATTCAAAGGAAACAGCCAAATACAATGGAAACTTCTCATAGAAACAGAAGTAAACTTAAAGATCTTAAAGTGAAAATTGACCAAAATAACTTAATTCTAACAAAAGCCGATAAGGGCAACTGCATCGTAATTATGCCCAGACCTGAATATAACAGTAAAGTTGGTGAGTTCCTGAATAGTGATGATTTTCAGACTCTACCTAGTAATCCTACATCTAGATTTATTTTTCACCTCAAGCAACTATTCAAAACATGTACAGCTATATTTGACCATTTCTCTATTTCACCCTACAAACTCCTCCCAATGAATCCGGTAACTCCACTTCTCTATTGCCTACCAAAATCCATAAACAAAATTGTCCTGTGAGGCCTGTTGTCTCATATATTAATTCTCCTGTCTCAAAACTTTCTTCCTGGTTAACATCTATCCTTCCTCAACTTACCAATTTCTCTAATCCCTTTTCAATAAAAACTCATATGAACTCACTAAAAACCTAATAAAAACAGAAATACCCCCTAACTCATGTCTTGTTTCTTTCGATGTTTCTAACCTATTCCCAAGCATTCCACCAGAAGACTGTTTATTATATACCCGTGAACTCCTTTTTCACAATCTAAGCTACCGACTCATATTATATTAGAGCTTTGTTCTCTTATTGACAGCGTCTTAAAAACAGAACTTCTTTCAAATTAACAATAAATTTTATTGTCAAAAGTCTGGTCTTGCAATGGGTTCTAACTTGTCACCTTTTCTGGCAGAAGTATTTATGTTTTTCCTTGAAAAGAAAATCTCAAATTGCGAAATGTATAAAAAGCATATTAAATGTTGGTACCGGTACGTTGACGATATATTCACAATTTTCACTGGTTCCAGTGAGGACTTAATTGAGTTTCAGGCATTTCTAAACTCCATTGATCCCTCTATAAAGTTCACATTCGAACAAGAACAATCGGGCAATTTACCTTTTCTGGACCTCTTAATCAAAAGAACGAATAACAAGAAACTTGAGTTTGAAATTTATAGAAAACCTACAGCCACTGATAACGTTATACCCTTTTTCTCAAACCATCCATTCAATCAAAAGTTCTCTGCATTCCACTCACCTTTTCACCGCCTTTTCAACATCCCTTTGTCCCAAAAACATTTTCAGAAAGAACTAAACATTATTTTTCAAATTGCTCGGAATAATGGCTATCCTGACAAAATAATAAATTCCCTCTATTTTAAACATCTTAACAAATATTTAAATAGACCACATTTTGGGAAATATCCCATCAGGTTGCAAAAAGTATGTCGAGGGATTCCAGTGAACAAGTTACATGTCTGTTTTAGAACCTCGAATAACTTGTCTAGATCGATAGTTAATACCAAAGACAAAATTCCTGTCACACACAGTCGATAAATCAGAATTTTTACACAAAGAAGTAGATTATCTTGGACACAAAATAACAAAAGATGGTGTTAAACCCAATCCAGACAAAATTAGTGCTGTAAAAAATTTTCCAATTCCAAAAACACAAAAAGACATTAAATCATTTTTAGGCCTAGCGGGATACTATAGACGATTTATAAAAAACTTTGCTAAAATAGCAAAACCATTAACTTTATGTTTAAAGAAAACGCAAAAGTAGAACATTCCCCAGCTTTTTACAATCGTTTAATCATTTAAAAGATTTATTAATTAACGCACCTATTCTAAAATACCCGGATTTTACGCAACCATTTGTATTGACAACTGATGCTTCAAATATTGCATTAGGAGCAGTTTTATCTCAATCTACCCCTCCTAATGATCACCCAATAGCTTACGCATCGCGTACACTAAATGAAACGGAACAAAGATATTCGACTATCGAAAAGGACTGCTCGCGATAGTTTGGGCATGTAAATATTTCAGACCATATCTTTTCGGAAGAAAATTTCAGATATATACAGATCATCGACCTCTTGTATGGTTGTTTAACCTTAAAGAACCAAATTCAAAACTCGTACGTTGGAGACTAAAATTAGAAGAATTTGATTACACTATAATTTATAAAAGCGGTAAACAAAATACAAACGCAGACGCATTATCACGCATAAATTTAAACGCGTTAGAGACGCAGTCTACACAAAATAATCCCGGCGATATAAATAATGACATCGATAAATTTCTTGACGAAAGTATTGAACAATTTAACCCTGAAAAATAGATCCTAACGAAGTTAGTAAAATTATCGAAGATATCGAACAATCGTACCAACCAAATCAATCGAATCCATCCACTTCAAAAATTAAAATCTTAGAAAATGTTCAAATTAAACCACCTAAAGTAAACCAAACCGATACTGTACATAGCACTGACGCAATCGAAACAAAGTCAGAAATCCCTATTTTAGACGAAATAATCAATAATAAATTAAATCAATTTATTGTTAAAAATCTCCTTACGACGCCTATGTAAAATCTCAGTATGAGAACTTTGATGGAAACCGAATAATACATGCGACACTTCCAACTAATACCCACGCAATTACAAATTTTCTCAAAGAGCATTTAAAAGATAAAGTCACGTACATACATTTCTTATCTAAAGAACTTCGTGTTAATTTTCAAGAAGCCTTGTCACAACATTTTTGCAATTTTAAACTCATAGAATGTTCTAAATTGATAAATAATGTAAAACAAGACGAACGCGAAATGATAATAAAATATTCCCACGAAGGAAAAGCTAACCATCGCGGAATACAAGAAACACTTAAACGTTTAAAAATAAGCTATTATTGGAAATCAATGAAATCAGATATTTCTAAATTTATTAATAATTGCGAAATTTGCCAAAGAGCCAAATATAATCGTAGACCTCCAGATCAACCTCTTGTATTAACTGAAACGCCTTCAAAGCCATTCGAAATAATACATATTGATACCTTTATTATAGGAAATCAAAAATTTCTAACGATTTTAGATAAATTCTCGAAATTTGGACAAGCCTTACCTTATTTTGGAACAGCAGTTTCTGCATGTCAAAACTTAGTTCATTTTAGTCCGAAAGGCATTCGTTTATATTCGTAATGTCCTGTATCTGTGGAAAAAGCCGTTTTGGTACATCATCTGGATCCATTTCTATTTGGTGAAAGCCGTTTGCTAAATCTAAGGTCGTAAAATATTGCGCTTTCCTAATTTATCTAAAATGTCCGAAATATTTGGAAGAGGAAATTTGTCATCGATAGTGACGTCATTTATACGTCTGAAGTCGCAAACAATTCTCCACTTGCGTTTGCCTGAAGCATCTTAGTTTTTTTGGGACTACCCAAATTGGGCTCCTCCATGGAGAATTTGAATTTTTGTATAATTCCGTTTTGAAGTATTTTTTCAATTTGCGAATTGACTTCTTTTTTGTGTATTTCCGGATATCGGTATGATTTAGTAAAATTGGAGTTTCATTTGTTAAATTTTATTTATTTAATTTTCTTGATAAATTTGACGGTTTATTAGGTATTGATTTTTTAATTAAAATACAAGCAAAAATAAACTTGGGAAATTTAATCCTAGAAACACCTTTCGAGCATTTACCTTTACATTATCAAAACAAATTTAACTCTCTTAAAAAATAAACAAACACCTACTCAAATACAGGCGCAGCCTACGCAAATTATAATACCACCGCGTACTACTCATAAAAGTTAAAATCCCAGTAACTGAATCAAACGGAATAGGTATATTAAATTACATAGATTTCGGAAACGCAGAAATGCCCGAATCACTTGTAAATATTGTCAATTCTTATGCCACCACAGTAATTACAAACCCGTGCGAAAATCCTATTAAAATCGAATTTTTTGAACCATTAGAAATTGAACTTTTAGAAGAAACCGAAATTAATTTCGTGGAAAAAATGGAAACCGATACAGAATATAACGAATATTTAGACAAAATGCAAAAACAAAATTTAAAAATTTACGCTTAAATCACTGTAATTCGGAAGAATATAAAGCGATTCGTGACCTCTGTTATGAATATCGAGATATTTTTTATTGCGAAGGTACACCATTGACGTTCACAAATCAAATAAAACATAAAATAAATTTAACAAATGAAACTCCAATTTTTACTAAATCATACCGATATCCGGAAATACACAAAAAGAAGTCAATTCGCAAATTGAAAAATGCTTCAAAACGGAATTATACAAAATTCAAATTCTCCATGGAGTAGCCCAATTTGGGTAGTCCCAAAAAACTAGATGCTTCAGGCAAACGCAAGTGGAGAATTGTTTGCGACTTCAGACGTATAAATGACGTCACTATCGATGACAAATTTCCTCTTCCAAATATTTCGGACATTTTAGATAAATTAGGGAAAGCGCAATATTTCACAACCTTAGATTTATAGTAAACGGCTTTCACCAAATAGAAATGGATCCAAATGATGTACCAAAAACAGCTTTTTCCACAGATCAGGACATTACGAATATAAACGAATGCCTTTCGACTAAAAATGAACTAAGTTTTGACATGCAGAAACTGCTGTTCCAAAATAAGGTAAGGCTTGTCCAAATTTCGAGAATTTATCTAAAATCGTTAGAAATTTTTGATTTCCTATAATAAAGGTATCAATATGTATTATTTCGAATGGCTTTGAAGGCGTTTCAGTTAATACAAGAGGTTGATCTGGAGGTCTACGATTATATTTGGCTTCTTTAGTAAATTTCGCAATTATTAATAAATTTAGAAATATCTGATTTCATTGATTTCCAATAATAGCTTATTTTTAAACGTTTAAGTGTTTCTTGTATTCCGCGATGGTTAGCTTTTCCTTCGTGGGAATATTTTATTATCATTTCGCGTTCGTCTTGTTTTACATTATTTATCAATTTAGAACATTCTATGAGTTTAAAATTGCAAAAATGTTGTGACAAGGCTTCTTGAAAATTAACACGAAGTTCTTTAGATAAGAAATGTATGTACGTGACTTTATCTTTTAAATGCTCTTTGAGAAAATTTGTAATTGCGTGGGTATTAGTTGGAAGTGTCGCATGTATTATTCGGTTTCCATCAAAGTTCTCATACTGAGATTTTACATAGGCGTCGTAAGGAGATTTTTTAACAATAAATTGATTTAATTTATTATTGATTATTTCGTCTAAAATAGGGATTTCTGACTTTGTTTCGATTGCGTCAGTGCTATGTACAGTATCGGTTGGGTTTACTTTAGGCGGTTTAATTTGAACATTTTCTAAGATTTTAATTTTTGAAGTGGATGGATTCGATTGATTTGGTTGGTACGATTGTTCGATATCTTCGATAATTTTACTAACTTCGTTAGGATCTATTTTTTCAGGGTTAAATTGTTCAATACTTTCGTCAAGAAATTTATCGATGTCATTATTTATATCGCCGGGATTATTTTGTGTAGACTGCGTCTCTAACGCGTTTAAATTTATGCGTGATAATGCGTCTGCGTTTGTATTTTGTTTACCGCTTTTATAAATTATAGTGTAATCAAATTCTTCTAATTTTAGTCTCCAACGTACGAGTTTTGAATTTGGTTCTTTAAGGTTAAACAACCATACAAGAGGTCGATGATCTGTATATATCTGAAATTTTCTTCCGAAAAGATATGGTCTGAAATATTTACATGCCCAAACTATCGCGAGCAGTTCTTTTTCGATAGTCGAATATCTTTGTTCCGTTTCATTTAGTGTACGCGATGCGTAAGCTATTGGGTGATCATTAGGAGGGGTAGATTGAGATAAAACTGCTCCTAATGCAATATTTGAAGCATCAGTTGTCAATACAAATGGTTGCGTAAAATCCGGGTATTTTAGAATAGGTGCGTTAATTAATAAATCTTTTAAATGATTAAACGATTGTAAAAAAGCTGGGGAATGTTCTACTTTTGCGTTTTTCTTTAAACATAAAGTTAATGGTTTTGCTATTTTGGCAAAGTTTTTTATAAATCGTCTATAGTATCCCGCTAGGCCTAAAAATGATTTAATGTCCTTTTGTGTTTTTGGAATTGGAAAATTTTTTACAGCACTAATTTTATCAGGATTGGGTTTAACACCATCTTTTGTTATTTTGTGTCCAAGATAATCTACTTCTTTGTGTAAAAATTTGATTTATCGAGTTGGATTTTAAAATTTGCTTGACGTAGGCGTTCAAAAATTGATTTAAGTCTTTGTAAATGTTCCTGAAGGGATGTAGAAAAATAATGATATCATCTAAATAAACTAAGCATATTTCATTTTGAAATCCGCGAAGTACGTTGTTCATAACGCGTTGGAATGTCGCCGGTGCATTTTTTCAGTCCGAAAGGCATTCGTTTATATTCGTAATGTCCTGTATCTGTGGAAAAAGCTGTTTTTGGTACATCATCCGGATCCATTTCTATTTGGTGAAAGCCGTTTGCTAAATCTAAGGTCGTAAAAATATTGCGCTTTCCTAATTTATCTAAAATGTCCGAAATATTTGGAAGAGGAAATTTGTCATCGATAGTGACGTCATTTATACGTCTGAAGTCGCAAACAATTCTCCACTTGCGTTTGCCTGAAGCATCTAGCTTTTTTGGGACTACCCAAATTGGGCTACTCCATGGAGAATTTGAATTTTGTATAATTCCGTTTTGAAGCATTTTTTTTCAATTTGCGTAACTGACTTTTTTGTGTATTTCCTGACATCGGATGATTTAGGTAAAAACGAGTTTCTATTTGTTAAATTTATTTTATGTTTGAGTTTGATTTGTGAACGTCAATGGTACCTTCGCAATAAAAATATCTCGATATTCATACGAGGTCATGAATCGCTTAGGGCATCTGAATCACAGTGATTTAAGCGTAAATTTTTAAATTTGTTTTTACTTCTGTTCAAATATTCGTTATATTCTTAAATACTTGCTCATTTTTCCACGAAATTAATTTCGGTTTCTTCTGGAGTTCAATTTCTAATGGTTCAAAAATTTGATTTTAACAGGATTTTCACGGGTTTGTAATTACTGTGTGCATAAGAATTGACAATATTTACAAGTGATTCGGGCATTTCTGCGTTTCCGGAAATCTACAAAATTAATGATAACTTATTCCGTTTGGATTCAGTTATTACTGGGATTTTAACTTTATGAGTAGTACGCGGTGGTATTATAATTTGGTGTAGAATGCTCTGTATTTGAGTAGGTGTTTGTTTATTTTTAAGAGGTTAAATTTGTTTTGATAATATAAAGGTAAATGCACGAAAGGTGTTTCTAGGATTAAATTTCCCAAGTTTATTTTTGCTTGTATTTTAATTAAAAAATCAATACCTAATAAACCGTCAAATTTATCAGAAAAATTAAATAAATAAAATTTATGGTTGCCTTTTGTTTTAAATGAATTAAATATCGGAATGTTCATAACTTCGCTATGTATTGAAGTTGCGTGAGCTGTGCGTACAGAAAAATTTTCGTTCGTTGGTATTAAATTAAATTGTATACCGGGGTGGGGGACAATTATTGGCTCTAATTATTTTAAGAAAAAATTCTATTAAAGTTTATTGAAGAGCCCTGCAAATCTACATTAACCCGTTTGCTAGTTAGATGCCAATATATTTTTAAAAATGGTTACATTATTATCGACTCATATTCATGAACAAAACAATAAAAATACCAGTAAGCGTGACATAACGTTGTCATTTTTGAAATTAAGTGCTTTAATATTTATCAAAAAATCGTAGATCGAAAAGATTAACCATGAGTTATAACTACTGAAGAAAAAAGTATTGATGATTAAATGGTACTATCAAGGAAGAAGTTACCGATAGGACTATCAAAAAATTTGAGACCAAAGGCACAGTGATAAATAACTGCAGATGTGAAGCTAGGGAGTATCAAAAATAAGAAAATGTTAGAGATTATAGGGACTTGGAAATTTTATTGCACGTGGAAGAAAATGAAGGGAAGGTGAGTACAAGGAAACTTCAGGATATCATAGGAAAAAGATCAATCAACAGTGCTCCGGATTTTGAAAAGGCATAAATACATTTCATACAAATATGAAAGACATCAAGAGCTAAGGGATGGGGATGAAATACGACGGCAGGAATTTTGTTTTGACATGATGGAAAGGGCAAACATGGACAGGGAATTTTTAAGAAATATTTGTTTTACTGATGAGTGCACATTTACGTTAAACAATGAACCCAATCATCAAAATTACCGATACTGGAGCAAAGAAAACCAACACAGATTTGTCGAAACGAGGACGCAATATCCACAGAAAGTAAATGTTTGGGCGGGGATTTTCGGACAACATATTATTGGACCATTTTTTCTTAATCAAAATTTGAATGCAGAATTTTATTTGGAACTACTCGAAGAACTAATTTTACCCGCTTTAAATGATGTATCCAGGGAAAATCAGGAAATTTGGTACCAAATGGATGGCTGCCCGGCACATAATACCCTGGCTGTTCGGGAATATTTACACAATGCTTTTAATGGAAATGTTATTGGCCTACATCACACCATAAATTGGCCAGCCAGGTCTCCTGATATTTCGCCAAATGACTTCTTCCTCTGGGGCCATTTAAAAAGCATGATATACAAGGATAAAAATTACTCTAATCTAGATGAGTTAAAAAATGCTATTTCTGCAGAATGCAATAAAATTTCAATTTACCAGTTAGCCAATGTAAGAAGACAATTTTATGAACGTCTGGGCTATTGTCTAGCAGTCAATGGAGGAATATTTGAAAATTTTCTTAAATCTTAAGTTTATTTCCAACATATTAATTATTGTAATAATATTAATAATTTATTGAAGCATGTAAATATTATAAATGTCATAAGTTCTTGAAATTTGTTACTCTAGTTTAGTTTAACTTAACTTAATTCGTTTGTATAAATACAACTTTAATCTTTTCACTGTACGATTTTTTGATAATAATAAAGCACTAAATTTCAAAATGACAACGTTATGTCACGCTAACTGGTATTTTTATTGTTGTTCATAAATATGAGGCGATAATAATGTAACAATTTTTAAAAATATATTAGCATCTAACTAGCAAACGGGTTAACCGAAAAATCTAAAGTTTTTACCATGGACGTAGATTTGCATGCTCTTCAATAAACTTTAATAGAATTTTTCTCTAAAATAATTAGGGAGCTAATAATTGACCCCATTAAAAATTACATGGGATTTCCTATGTCCCGCCCGGCTAAACAAAGCGGTCCAGGCATGTTAACAACAAAATGGGGTTCACATAGGCGCCAGCATTTTAAAGAGATTTGTTTTTGGCTACTAGCAATTGCTTTGACAATAAAGTGTACCGTCTTTCCCAAATAAAAACAAACTATCTTAATTATTTTTAAAGAACTTTAAGAATAAAATAAATGCACAATTGAGTTATTCAATTATTATTTATAAAAAGTATTTAACACTCGATCCTCTTTTAGGTTAACTCTATTATCCAGCGATGATTTTTAAAGATGGCGTCTTAAAAACACCTTACTAAATAATCACCAAGTATGCAGGATTCTTGAAAGAAACATATATTGCATGTCGATTTCTTCTTCTGTGCATTAAATCAAAATAGCAGCAGTTTTGAAAAAGAGAAAAGTATGCGTGCAAGTAGGTGAAAAAATGTAGCAAGAAAATTCCGTGAAAATCTCGTTTTCTTTGTTCATGTTCACGTTATGCGAGTTTCGGCTTTTAAAGGTCTGGCCACACATAACCGGGCAACCAGCCCGCAGTCGTGTGTCTTGGTCATGAGTGCATTGTAGGGGGATACGGTGCAAAAGTTTTTTATTTAATAAAATTGCACTTATATAAGCATTTTATACCACGCTTTAAATTACACCTGACTGTAAATAAAACCTTCACAAATCAGGTGACACAGTTTTACCTATAATACACGCTTTTTGGATAAAAAGGAACAGAGATTAATCACAAAAATCTGTTCCATTTGAAGGAGATACACATACATAAAACAATGGACTCAGCTTGACAGAAAATGCTTTTGAGATATTTTTTGAGAGCATGAAAATGCTTTGAATTTTTTTTCGAATTTATCTGCCCCAACTTGCTCTTAATATTGTGTAAACCGGGCTCGGTGCGGCCTTGATGCGGTTATTTGTGGCCAGATCTCAAACAGTTCCTAGATTTTCCAGATGGTTGCCTGAAGTTTACCCGTGGTTTCTAGTCACTTATGGAGAAACAATTCATGCAAGAAATCTTTTAAACTATAAAAACAGCTTTAAAAGCTTGAATCGACTTTGTAAGAAAGCTTCTTTAAAAACGCACAACCTTGTGTTGTGAATTAAATATTTCAAGTTTTTCCGTAAAAACACTATTTATTTTTTATTAAAGTGTTTAAATTATTTAAACTGAGTTGTTTTTAAGGACTTTCGACGAAAAGTCTTCATTGCCGTTACTAGTGGTTGTAAAAATAATTTTACATAATTTCAGTGTTGGAAGTCCCTTGAACACTTGGATAAAGACGAGACAACAGTAAGATTATTGATAACAGGCTTGCCTGAACATGTATGTGAACAACAAATAATTGAAAAAATGACATGGTATTCTGTCCTTGTTTTATCTGTGGTTCCTATATCCAGAGGAAGCCAAAAGCGTAATTTGTTCCTGGTGGAAATTCCAGACTACCAGGAATTACATGTTTTAAGTATTAAAACATTTTTAGGTACGTCTTTTAGTTTATTCCAGGCAACACAGGGGCACAGGGGGTTGTTTTTTTCCTTTAAAAGGCATTATTGTTAGACAGGGTGCCTTTAAAAGGTCTGTACAAAATGTGTACCACAAATTTCTCGGACCCACAATAGAACTGATCTAACGCAATTTACCTTACCTACCTAGCATCAGTTTTTGAAACATTTTTTGTTTTTTTTTACTCACCAGTGTATTAAAAAAATACATTTTAAGTGGTATCCCAAAGTTTCTTCCACAAAAAATGAACTGATAAAGATTTAAAATAAACACCTTTTTTGCTTTTCGAGTATTTATTAAAGTTCTACATTTCAAAACAAAAAAACCGCAAAACAAAATTTTATTTAAATTTAATTCTAAATAACTTTTAGTTTTTGACTAATTTTAATTATCTTTTGTTTCGGTTGTAGCCCCTTTCATCAAGAATATTATTAAATATGGGAATTGCAGAAAGTTTTATAGGATTAGGTGTTATACCAAGAAAGGCCAAATGTTGCATTCGACCTAAATTTTCAAAGTCCCTGTGTAATAATTTAACATCACAATTTTTTTCTAGTTTATTGGATTTTAAAGCCCAATTTTTTCTTCTTAACAGTTTACACCGGGAGGACCAAATTTTTAGTTCGAGGTCTAAATGACGTCACGCGTACTTTATTCACGGTGTAAACACTTGAGTATTAAAATTTGCTACTCCAATTCAGTCCGTCTCAAATGGGGGTGACCAAATATGATTTTCTTTGGTGTAAACACGTCGGACTTTTTTTAGTGGACCAAAATGACAGCCTTGATCTTTGACAGTGCGCATTTCGACGAAAAAGACGTTGAATTTCGGTCTTCCCCTAATAATTTTGTTGTTTGTTTATATTTTTAAAAATTTTGTTGATATTTAACCAAAACTGTTTTAAGTTTTCAAATGGATTTAAAGCGATACAGTTTTAAAAGATAAAAAACGAGGTTAGGTTCTGGTCATATGCTCAGCTGTCATTTTGGTACTAGGATTAAACGTGAATTATATTGATCCATAAACTAAGTAGGTATAAACACTAGTGAACTAACAAAAATAAGTCCTGGGTTTGGTCCACGGATGCGATTTAATTATGATGGTATTAATATGCTCATTGCGAACATAGCCTGATCTTTCTTTAACGGTTCTTTTTTCATCAGTATCTCTACTCTAAAAGAAAAATGCAAATTTTTAAAGAAATCAATGCAATTTAATTTTTTATGGTTGTAATATACCCTATATTGCCAACATATTAGGAAAACTGAAGGGAACTCAAAATTAACTAATTAAGATAGCATATCAAATGTACCATTTTTTTTTACTAGTGATATAATATACAGGGTCTTTTTTTTTAATCAAACTTTTGAAGATATCCTCTATATTGCTTAGGCGGATTCATTTATTGGATCGTCTTTTGTTGGGTACACGCCGCTTAAAGTTAGTGAGTTTTTTTATATTCTTGATTAATTTTTATTTAATTTTTTAACTTAATTTTAACTTGACAAACGGGGGCAGACTTGCCACCGAAACGTCGCTTTTTAATTAGATTTTTTTTTGGGTTTTGGAGGGATTTTCTTCAGGCGACCGTCCACTTCATAGGGGTCAATAGAGCTGAACAGGGTCAGCCCGTATACCTCGGGACCAGGACCGAAGCGGTCCCATTCTTTCCAGGCGTGTACCCAACAAAAAGACCATTTATCATACTTTTGTCGTATCCTGTATATCTTAAGAGATATCAAAAATCTAATTACCGATTTAAAAACTACGAAACCAAAACTAATATTTTTATTTATTTTTAATCACGTAAAATAAAGTTATAAGGGAAGTGTAAAATTATATATTGAAACCCGATACACAAATTTTATTGTCTTTTTAAAAAATTGTTTTTTATTTTTTAAATAATAATATTGATATGAATAAAAAAATGTTAGAAAAAAGTTAGAGCTTTAAAATGGAATAAATTGCTAAAAATTATAACGTTAAAGTATTCCACAAGGTGTTTAAAAATTTGAGTCAATATGCAACATTTGGCTCTTTCCCTGTATAACATTATTATCCTATAACATGTTTTAGTTACTTCCATATTAAATAATAATTTTGATGAAAGGAGCTACAAAAAGTTATTTCATATTAAATTTAAAAAAATTACGGTTTTTCTGTCTTGAAGTGTATTTGAACTATCGTCTTTTATTCACAATTAAATCATTTTTTTTCTTACTAAAAAGAAGAGATGTAGTTTTTCATAAGATTTTTTTATCTTTGGACAATCCACGAAGGCTGGAAGCCTAAAGCGGGCTTTACACCTAACAAGTTATTGATCAAATTCAAATTCAATTCCTTTGTCAAATATTTGATAAAAAAAAATTGGATATTTTTACTCTCTTCAAGTTATTGTCAAATTTATTTTCAATTTCATCAAATGATTTTCTAGGGTTATGTTAACTATTAACTAATTACTAAAAGGCCCCTAAAAATATTGATGACAAGTTTTAATTTCTTTAGTACTTGAGCAAGCTACTTGATTAATAAGTTGAGAAGATGTTTAACCGTCAAGTCACTTGATCAAGCACTTGTTCAATTAATTGATCAATTACTTGTCAGGTGTAAAACCTGCTTAAATACTAACGTACCGTGGGTGTCTTAAGCAGGGTAAGAGGAAGTTTGTTAACACGGGACTTAAAAACTTGAAGATTTGGGGAGAAGGAAGACCTCCGCTGGCAGTAGGTTCCATAGTCTAGAAACTCTAGGGATAAAAGAACGAACGAAATGGGAAGTTCGGGGCCTGTCCAATTGAACCGTATAGGGATGCATACGCGCGGCACCACGAGTTTCTCTATTGGGAGCTGCAAGAGGAGGGACTATACTGGATAATTCGTCGGAGCAGAAGCCGTAAAAGTATCTATAGAAGAGCGATAGATCTCCCACAGCTCGACGATGGGCAAGAGAAGGAAGTCTTTGAGTAAGTAAAGGATCATTAATAAGACGAACAGCCCTTTCTTTGAATGGCATCAAGAATGCTGAGGGTTGTAGGGGATGCCATTCCCCAGACATGAGAACAATATTCCAGAGAGGGTCGAATTTGGGACACATACAAAGTGTATAAATTGGAAGGAGAAAAATACTTTTGGCTCGGAAAAGAAATCCAAGCTTTTTGAAGCCGCGGTGGCTATAGATACAATGTGTTTATGCCAGTTAAAGTTATTCTCAAATGTGACGCCCACAAGGTTAAATGTGTCCCCGCTCTGCAAAACCTGGCCACTCATAAGCAAAGGATGAGTGTTTGATGATTTTTTCGCGACAAGGAACATAATTGTGTTTTGGATGCATTAAATTGAACGAGATTTTTGGCGCCCCAATCCAAGATCAAATTAAGATCCTGTGAAAGAGATATCTGCATCGCCCTGCGTTTACTTTCCAAGTCGGGTTGAGAGATTGGTTGGGGAACCTGAAAAGTGGAGTGAAGGGTACTATCGTCAGCATAACTATGAATGGGATTGGTTGTGGAAGAAAGAAGGTCGTTGATGTGAAGAAGAAACAAAGTTGGTGCTAGTACTGAACCCTGAGGCACTCCAGCATTAATTTCGTGAAAGCTTGAAGAGTTTTTTGATATAACTTACTTTTGTACAGATTTTAAGCTTTTTTATATTCTATGCATCACGTTTAAAAAGATGGTACTGGGAGTATCTGTGATATATTGCCCTTTAAATTATGTCAAAAGAATATTAAGGGGAGAGTATGGTTTTTAAGCTGTTTTTTTATATTTTTAAAATAATTTTTAAAATGAAAAACATTATAAGAATAATATGTAAAAATTTAAAATGGATTAAAGCAGAATTAACGAAGACACGGAGGTTTAAGTAACTACTTTATCAATGACTCTTATGTACGAAGCTAAATTTTAAGCGCCTTTCCCACAACTCGCGTTTTGAAACTTTTACCGCTATTTCTTTAAATCATTTTTGAGATAACAATGTCAAGTTTTTTTAGGTTTATCAATATTTCTTATTTTAATAGAAACAAATAGGGCTAATGTTTTTTTTAAATTGCGTTTTTTACTTTAAAGTGCCAAAAAGTAAAAAAATTAAATTTTAAAAAGACCTTCCAGCGTTACCTGGAAATAACGATAATATAACGAACAGACTTAACTTTTTGATTTCACGTGATCCAGTACCGAGATATGATGGTCAACGTAATTCACTTTTTTGAGATACTACCGAATAATAGCTGTCATTTCCTTATTTTGTAAATTTTTTAACAAAAATTTGTTATAATATTCTTTTAATGTTATATTTTAATGTGTTTGAGTTTAATGAAGAAATATTGACCGTGTCGCAAAAAAAAAATAATAAAAATGTACCTTTCTGAGCAAGAATTAACCATACCCCTCCCCCTTAATATTAGTATCAGTAAACTGATCACTGAATTTTCAATTTTATTTTATATACGTATCATATTGTATCTTTAGGTTACGACATAAGGGTTGAAAAATATTTAGACCAGGAGATATGTAGAAAATGCCAAACCTTAAATCACAGTGAAGCCTTTTGTCCAAATCAGGATAAAAACACAGATTTTGGATGCAACTTGGATACATATACTAGTTCTCTAACTACAACCGATGCCACTTCGTATGTTCAATCAATTATTTATTTATTGCTGTTAATACTTTTTTAAAGTTTATTGAAAAGGGTATTTGTGACCAAAATTTAAAAATTATTTTTTCTACTCGCGTGCGCAAAGTAGTTACTTTGCGTACGTTATCTCAACAATAAAAATAAAATTGGTTGTTGGCCACAACAAAAAACCCCAAAACTAACAAATACTATTTGACGTTGTAAAATATTAA
Source organism: Listronotus bonariensis (assembly GCA_014170235.1). Classification (NCBI taxonomy): domain Eukaryota; kingdom Metazoa; phylum Arthropoda; class Insecta; order Coleoptera; family Curculionidae; genus Listronotus; species Listronotus bonariensis. Next base: position 42,680 of record JACEGR010004896.1, read on the forward strand.
AATAAAAAATATATACCTATGTTTCTACTTTTCTAAAGCTTATCCGAAATCAACTTTACGTCGTTTGACTAACTCCTTTTGCATGCGGGACAGTGACACTTTCGGTCACAATGCGGTCTGCACCTGTTATAGTGGCTTTACATCTGACATTTATTGCATGCTATTTATGTTAGACAGAAATTCTGGCTAATGTAAACAATAAAAAATTTCTATCGGACATACATTTTTGACCACAACCACTTGACGATGGCTAAATACATTACGTGGGAAAGCCAAAAACCGAAAAAAGAATAGAATAGAATAAATTTTAGACCGTTTACATTAGCCAGAATTTCTGTCTGACATAAATTATCATACAATAAATGTCAGATGTAAACCTACTATAAGGAAAATAACTATTTTTAGTTTATTGAGGATAATAATTTTTTTAACTTGACCTATTGATATAATATATTTTATTTCGGAAAACCAGACAGAGTAAATTTTTTAAAATTCTTCATTCTAGCTGAATGCCGAGAGTTTGTACCATATCGTGGTCAAAATGCTTTGCCTGACTAAAAACTTTCGGAGATGAAAATATAAATAAACATTAAATATTTAAAAAAAAACGTTGGATACATTTTTTTTTTTATTATATGGTGTTATTTAGTTATCCATAGTTTTTCAGACTTTTATATCTCCTCCGAATTCAATTTTTGTTTTTAAAAATAGTAAATTACATACCGAAATTAAAACTGTTTCTTTACTGTCCAGAAACCCATTTCTTAAGGCAGTTATGAAACTTTTTACTCAGTTTTGTACCGGTATAGAAACCAAACCTCCGTCCCTCCGTTCTAAGTAAATACATGCGTTTAATTCCCTCCACCTATCTTCTATGTACTCTCCCGCAATTCACCGCTGCAACGAACGCGCTAATTTGAGTAAAACGAGATTAGGGGCTTTCCCGGCTCATCGCTTCAGTCGGACGACGACGCAAACAACAAACATCCCACCACGAAAATTTACCATGCTTTTAAATATTATGGTTGACGAGTTGGTTTCTACACCTGTATACTATTTTATTTACACCTATGTTTTTTTTAAATTTTTCTTTAATTAAGTTTTAATTTTTGTCAATTAAATGTCAATATTTCACATATGGTTGTAATTTAAGTTTTTATTTTGGTCCATTTGTAGGAAACTTTTAATCGCCTCTGTTATTTTGAGACTATTTTAAATGGGCATAAGTAATCTTATAAAAGTCGGTTAAATTTTAATTAATAAAAAATGTATTATTATATAATTTTGTTTAAAGCCCAAAAGGTTTTTATAAAGTACCTACTCGTCAGGAAATTTAAAATGATGTGTTAAAGGACCCCCTTTCCAGGGGCAGCCATCTAAAATATGTTTAGCAGTAAATTTTACTTGAAAGTATAGTATTTATGCATAAATTTAATTTTTCAAAGTTTAAATTTATTAGTTAATTTATTCGTTTTGAAAATAAAAAGTTAAACATTAAAGAAATGCACTGTATATTTTTTAGATAAAATAATTTAAAAATGATATCCATGCCCAGTGCTGCCAAAGCGTGGGTAAAACGTATCCCGTCTCTAGCTTCGTGCCCGCATCTCACACAGCATCGCAAAGCATACCGTCTGGCAAATCGAGGGGAAATTATTTTCCTGCCAAGCGACGCGGACACAAGTTGTGTGTGCAAAGTTTTCGCGTCGCTTGGCAGAGAAATAATTTCCCCTCGATTTGCCAGCCGACATGCTTCGCGACGTTGTGTGCGATGCTAGGAAGGGGTACGTTTTACCCATGTTCTGGCAGCACCGTCCACGCCAGAGAAGTTGGCCGCAAGGCGTGAGTCCACAGTTCATTTGCCTGGCTGCCCGATGTTTCAGTCCTAGGCCTTTAAATTAATTATTATTTAAACTTTTAGCAAAAATACCGCCGACAATGTAATAAACATCGAAAAAATTGCACCAACTCCGTTCAAACCGTACCGAATGTAAGAGAGCCCCCGAAATCCTGGGAGAGATATTACAAATCACAAAACCGCTACTTGAATTAAAGGAAGAAGTAAAAATAAAACATAAGGTACAATTTCAGGAAGAGCCCGGTAATTACGTCACAATAGAAGGCGTTCCTTTGGAGATTAGCATTGAAAAAATTACAAACTACCTAGACCGTATAGGTTTTTCAGTTACTTATCTTTACCGACTGGAAAATAAAAATCGTAAAAATATAAGTAGCTTGGCATTTAAATTACCAAAGCGCGAAGACCACATTTTCTCTCTAAGATGTTGTCTTGGATATAAAGTTCGCGTTAGAAAGTATCAGAGGGAAGACTATATCTGTCATACAGTTAAAGGTGAAACTAACAACCAGACCCGTTATGACACTTTTAAATCCATTGATGTGTTAATAAGATATATGCCCACGGATATATCCGAAGAAGCTATTGCGGAAAACCTGAAACGAAAGGGTTTTCACCCAATGGCTTTAAATACTGCGGTAAGAATTTTTATTTTATTTAATAACTAGCTTTTGCCCGCGGCTTTGCACGTGTTACTTTTTAACAAAATCTAGATTTAACCAAAAATAACCAACACTAACTAGAACTAACCCGAACTAACAAAAACAATTCTCCTTTTCCTATACCACCAGCGTTTGCAATGTAAGCGCAAAAAATGTGTTTATTTACGACTTCACATTAGAAAACTAACCAGAACTAACCAAAACTAACCAGAACTAATAATACATAAAAACCTTCCCGTTAAATTACTCTTTTTATTAAAAACATCTGCGTTAATATCCGTTAAGTAGTTTTAAAGATTTAAGCATACATACATACAGGGTGTTCGGTAAGCATGTCTTAAATTTAGGAACGTGTAGGAGAAGTAAAAATAACTTTTAAGTGGACCTGTATATTTTCTTCAAATTTTAGTATGTCATATAGGCAATAAAGAGTCACAAATTCTTGCTATAAATTGTATTTGACGGCATCTACGAAGTCAGGAACGGACTTGCTTCTACACTCGTTTGGCCAAAATTTTGACACGTGTCACTTTTTTGCTTAAAACCTATTTTTTTATATAGACTGGACCTTTTAATAAAAAAAAGGATCTCTACATTTTTTCGGAAAAAATCAACCGTTTTTGAGAAAAATCTTTTTTTTGGGTAGGTGGAGCTTTTTTAACCCTGGGTTAAAAACCCCATGTAGGAATCGGCTTAAATTCTTGTCAAATAACGTAATCTACGATCACTACTGCACATATTATGAAACAATATCGGAAAATTTTTAATTTAAATTGCTATATTTTTAAAATCCTGTGTCTACCGTCCGCACACATGTACGTGCGCTGCTTTTTTCATTTTACCACAGATTTAACTGAGACTATTTTTCCGATTCGTACCGTCCGTCCAATACCGTCGTAGGTGCGCGTACCGTAAGCCGAAAATAACAAAAAACGAGCCGAATTCGTAATTTAATTCACATTTATGTAATGTAACTACGTACCAAACTTTGTTTTGATACTTTGAAGAACAAAAAGTTATAGGGGTGAGCCACCGGCTGCGGACCTTGGAAAGCGCTCCCTTACGTTTCGTACCGTTGTTAGGAGACACCCTGTATAATATATCACCATTAAAAATATCGTCCAAAGAGCTTCACAGTTAGGCACTTCGCACATGGGTCCGTGAAACAGCGATGAGACCAAGATTCAACGAGTTTTTGACAGTATGTACGCATATTTATATCGTTGGTATACAGGAGAAAGTGGCCAAGTCTAAATAATTCAGATTTATTTTTTTTTACAATTTATTATAATGTAATGGAGTTTTACGGAAAAAATTGATCAACTATATTTTCTTTTGAATAAATTTTACACTCTTAACTCCACTTGTATGAAATAATTGTTTTTATATTAGACCGCGACATTTCAAATGCTTATATCCTGAAGCGCCTTTACACACTAAGCCGGTTTTGAGCGAAGCCTTTGAATTTGCCAACTTTCCGTTCTCTGCGTATAAAGGTTTTATTTGACTCAAACACTTCGATAGCGTTGGTCTGTCGCCCGTATTTCCGTCTTTCGCTAATATGAAAAGGCAGTAATAATATATATACTGGACTTGGTCAATTTCTCCTGTATACCAACGAAATTCGTGTTTGAAGTGGCAACAACAATACAGAGACGAGCAGATACGTCTAATGGTCAATTTTACTATATTCTCAGCCAATGAAATCATATGTCGATCGGAGTGCGCCGATGTTCCCAAACTCGACCGCGTCGGACAAAAACTACCCCTTTGGATTATCCCACCGGGTCAAAGAGTGCCATAATAGAGTTCTCTAAGACCCCAAAAGCCTGAATCCTACCGAACATTGTTTTACAGACAAAAAAATTAAATATTTGCTTACCTGACAGGTTGACTTGTTTTGCTATTTCATTCCAAGCACTTTCTGTGTAATCGTTTTGTAAATATTATTTAAAAGTATTATTATAAAGTACAGGACGTTTTTCAGCCTTGTCTACAAATCTAATATTAAACAAATCCATCTTTGGTACAAAATTCATCTTTTGCACAATAATGTATCAACACTTTAAACAAAATACAAAACGGTTCTGTATGGCATTTGTTTACTAAAGGACGCCGGATTACTAAGATCGGACACCTAAATGTACCTACGTGCTGGCGATGCCTGTAAAATTGCGTTCACATCTAAAAAATCGAGCGCTCCTTATTAAAAGCTTATGTTCCTTGCCATAAGCCTGCTGCACTGTGCGGCAGAAATTGAAATCAGTTTCGCCGAAATGGGAAATATGCAATCTGTGCAAGTCTACCATTGTGTGTGTCAGGCCTAATATAACTTTATTATTTGTTACAGGTAATTAAACGTAAGGGTGAACTAGAACGGGTTGTTTTAGTTAAGTTACCCATAGAAGAAGAGCGTATTTATGGACTATCTTGCACCTTAGGATATTCGATAATAGTGGAGGAACTACTTCCTAACACTTTAAATTCACACCTATGTAATAAGTGCCTGCAGTTTGGCCACTCGGATGCCGAATGTTCTGAAAGCTTATTAGCTGAATTAAAAGATATGATACGTGAGAGAAATACAGAGGTAAGTTTTAACAATTAGCATTTTAACGTAAAATATTTTAAAAATTGAATAGTAGTAGCCAAAAAGTTGGACATACAGAGTGTCCATAAATGTACTTAACTATACCATTTTTTTTATTATTTATGCTTCTATCTAAAATGATAAAAACTATATTTAAAATTGTCGTAGGATATACAGGGTTATTCAAAATCGCAAAAACATTACTTTAAAAAATAAAAAAGATAACTGTTTTTAACTATTTTTATAAAATAGCGTCAAACAGTTATCCAAAGTGTTGATATACAGGGTGGCCCACCATATTCTACACGGTCTGTAGGCTGGATAACCATGGGGTTTTAAAAAAAGTAAATACTGAAACATATACAGGTCGGATAAGGCCACAGTATAAAATTATTTTACTCTATACAGGATGTCTCAAAAAAGTGTGACGTATCAAGTTATATTTTTTTAAATGGAACACCCTATATTCTATGACGGTTTTAGATTCTACATAAAAAAAAAATAGTGTCTAATTTTATTCGTTTTTGTGATATTTGATTTTTTTTCAAAATGCAGGGGTGCAATTAAATTAATTTTTATTTTAACAATATAAACTCCTTAAACTTTAAAATTTGTAAGAAGATTAGAAAAATTCTGCCTTATCATACGGAGGTCATATCGAGATCATAGATTATACAGGGTGATCAAAAAATAATTTCAATTTTTTAGAAAGTCAAATAGCAATATCTCTCTTATTTTAAATGGAACACCCTGTATTACACCACATGATGACAAACCAAATGCTCTTTCAAATGGTGTATAGGTTGCCTATGCCTATCTTTTATACTTTTATGTAAATTACGTTTTAACATATTTTTATTTCAAATGTCTATTTAAGTGTAAGTAGGCTGTGATATAGCTATGCCTATTTACTAAGCCGTTATTGCAAAATGTAAATTTGTTGGAAAAAAGCACAAAATTAAAAGATTTTGTATTATCTGACACTATTTTTAAAATTCAAAGAAAAAAATTAATTAGTTGCTTAAAATGCTACTTCCAATAACACTTATTTCAGCTAAATGTGGTAATGATAAAACTTGTGTTTTTAAATAATCCTAATAACGTCTCTGGTCAGTTATGACGACATTCTGTGACCTATAACTCGTTTCTTCCATTATCCATAATCACTGTGTCAAATTTGTTAAAGCAACTATTAAGGTTATTAGATGGTTTCTCCTGGAATATTTTTTAGGATTAACTCTAGACTAAAGTAAACCATTTTTTTCACATCCTACCAGTATTATAACATCTTGTTGTTGTAAAAGAAGGGTTTTTATTTAAAATCATTGAAATTTCTTTAAAACTGACTAAAACAATAGTAATCAATAAATGGTCGTTGTTATTTTCTTAAGAACAATATTAATGGCTGCTATGTCACAGACAACTTTAATTTAAATAAACATTTGGAGTAAAAAATTTAAAAACAGATTTTACTAAAAAGCACAAAAAGATAGGTATAGGCAATCTATACACCATTTGAAAGAGTATTTTATTTGTCATCATGTGCCGTAAAAAAATACAGGGTTTTCCATTTAAAATAAGAATGATGTGGCTATTTTGATTACAATATTTGATCTTGATTTGACCTACGTATGATATGGCAGACTTTTTCTAGTCTTGTTACACATTTTGAAGTTTAAACTGTTAAAGTAAAATCAATTTAATTTTACCTCTGCATTTTTCAAAAAAAATCAAATATCACAAAAACGAATAAAATTACATAATTAGTACTATCAACAAACTTGAGTTATTTTTTAAAGTAGAATCTAAAACCGTCATAAAATATAGGGTGTTCCATTTAAAAAAATATAACTGTGATACGTCACACTTTTTTGAGACACCCTGTATAGACTAAAATAATTTTATACTGTGGTCTTATCCGACCGGTATATGTTCCAGTATTTAATTTTTTAAAAACCCCATGGTTATCCAGCCACAGACCGTGTCGAATATGGTGGGCCACCCTGTATTTTTTTCGTGACGAAAAAAAATTGACATTGTATCTCTGTTAAGTGGTAAGTAATTAGACTTTTCATAATTCCGGGAAAAAGTGAGTACTTTTTTTCCCGGACATAAAGGTAAATATTTAATTTAAAATAATTTATTATACAGAACTAACATTTCCCTTTTATTAGGAGTCCAGTCAGATATGTTTTAACTTCATATTATTCCAAATAACTACTAAACTATCGCTTTTGGTTTAAACTTTTTAATTTCAATACGTCAAATTACAAAATTACATTGTCAGATACTAAATAATTTGCTTAAGGGTTCCCATGGTAATGCAAGGTTTGGATTGTGTTTTAAATATACCAGTCGACCAGTTTGAAACTTCAAATTTTACATGATTAATTTTCTAAATTTTAATAAATCTTTAAATATTGTATTACTTTTTACATAAATTTAACTTCACCTTATAATAATTACATATAATTTTATAAACGTAAAAAAATATTAAATTGAAGCTATTTAATCAAGTAGATTCAAAAATAATATTTTTTTGATTTTTTTAATTTTTAAAGATATTTTTTTAAATATTAAAAATAATACAGGTATTATCAAGGTCTACTTGTGGACATACTGTATATAAAATCACTTATTAAAACACTTTTTGGGCCATCACGTTAGCTTATCCAGTAACGTCAAAATCAACATATAACTGAATGGGCGGCGCGGCGGTTGGGAAAATGATTAATAACAATTCAATTTAAATATCAAGTGATGGTGAAGATTATGAGAATATCTAAAAGCGTTATTTGAAAAAGTTTTAGAAGTTAACTAAAAAAGGTACTTAAAAATTTGTGAACGCTTATTTCCATTTTAAAAAATGTTCAGAAAGTGCGGCCAGCTGTCACTTTGACATTTAATCTGTAAAAATGCTGACCTTGCTCATAGCTTGCATATTCTTTTAAAATAGTATGACTTTTACTTTTATTACTTGTATTAGTTACAAGTAATCATGATCACTTGGCCATGTAATTATAATAAAACATATTTAGAATGAAGTTAGCTACATAAGTTTTAAATTAATGGTATACACTTTTACTTCTATAACTTATATTTGTTTCCAATTTAATCACAATATATCTAACGGTTCAAAATTTAGAGGGAGAGAGGTTGTTATTGGTATTTTATTGTTACCAGCACAATTTTAGAAAACACTTAAAGTTTAACTTAAAAACGGACAGAGATAGTACTGCCCGAAACGTTGTATGAATAAATTAATGAAGACAATGGAAGTCCGAAATTCTTTTTTAATATATAAATATTATTTAATCATATATTATATCTATAAATTTAATCGATTAAACTACCCAACAATATTTTAAGTAAGATTTTTCTTAGAAAATAGTTGAATGTACAATAATTTAATAAAAACAGGAGACCAATAATTATTCTCCATGAAACTATTTGCCAAACCAATCTTACAAAAATATTTGGGTAGTTGAATCGATTTAAATTTGTAGGTCGAGTGGTATACGGCTAAATTCTTTCCTGAAAAACTTACATTAAAGCCAACAACACAGAGTTTTACTGATAATAAAGATTGATATTTTCTTTCAATTTTGACAACTAGTTTAAATGACAGAAATGTATTCGCGGTTAAACAGCACATGTGGTTTAATGACTTATCTAAACAAAATTTATCCGAACAATGGTGGTTTCTAAATGGTTTACTTTCTATTGAGAAAATAATCAACAGAAAATAAATCAGCTGGTTAGTAGTTATTTTTCATGACATATTTAATCACATAGTTACTCTCAATACATGTTGATGGTGGCGAAATTTTTTGATAAAACCTTAAATTTTGTAGGACAAATGTTTTTTCGGTTTATTTAGATAATTATCTAAAAATAAACAGAGAAAATTCCTGTTAGTAATAAGCTTTTAATATTCATTAAAACAACATACTATTTTCTTGCTACCCCTGTATGCTACCACCAACGAAAATTGTTTTAAGGAAAAAAGTTGGGTGTCTCGTCAAAATAAAGCTACTCACGAAAAATTAGCTTGTTATAGTAATGTTTGGTAAAAAAGGCCAGGGATCCGCAAATACTTGTAAACCCCATCTGCGGACAGTCTGTGGAAAAACCTTATAAACACTTTTTAATAACTTTTAGTCCCCCAAACCGAAAATAAAAGTAGTCATAAAAGGAATTCCTGTAGCAGTAAGCGAAAACTGGTATTAGATGAATTAAAGTTAAGGGGATTTTCTCCAGTTGCAATTCAAAGAATGGAATTAAATAATCAAAAATTTCCAATGTGTTTAGTTCACGTATCACAAAAGAAAAGTATTTTAAAGATGACTTGTCTCCTAGGTAAGTTTTAATTCTTAGGCTTGGCGTATACCCACTATCCAATTAATTACTGATTTTATGCAAAAATAAAATATACACATTTGTATATTATAGCCAAAACTTAAAAAAAAAAAAATTGCCCGTAATTTTGGAAATACCTTATTGTGTAAGTTGTAGAAAAAGCCATAATTTTGCGTTACTGCAGTTTCGACATACTATGTCATTTTCAAACGACTTTTTAAAAGTGAATGAATTACAAAAAAGTGCATAAATTTATACCTTATACCGTAAATATAACATCTGGTTTATCCTTTACAATTGTTAGGTCCTATCTCTATTGTTACAAGTATACTGCTATAATAAACTTTTACAGTTAGTCGAAAATATTAAATAATTGGGAATTTTTATGTCTGTTTGCAGATTAAGAAGATTTACATTACTATTTTTATTGTGTTTATAGATTTCTATGTTCTCTAATATATCTAATTTTTTACTTTTTTGTTCTAAGTGTAAAATTTTTATACTATCTATATTAGGAAAGAATGACCAGAGTCTAGAAAATGGTTTGAAAAATTTGAATTTCTTTTGCCTAATCTAAATGATGCGTAGTGTTCTTTAAATCTTTTTCGAAGCTTCGGCCTGTTTGTCCTATGTAGCAACTATTGCACTCTGAACATTCTAGCTTATAAACTCCAGATTTTTTATGTTTATTAATCTTGTCTTTTACGTTAAAAGGTGGTTGGATAATTTTTGCGATGGTTTAAATGCTACTTTCATATTATTTTTACTTAAAATATTTGCTATTTTGTCAGATATAGGTCCAAAATATGTAAGGGTTGTGTATTTTTGTCTGAGTTGGATGCTTTTATTTTTGGGTATATTTTACTTATGGTATTTAATTTCGTTTTTTGTTAATTAGGTTATTAATGTGTTTAATTTTGTAGCCGTTATTTATGGCAATCGATCTGATGGTATTTAGTTCTTTGTTTAATTTGTCTTGTTCTAGTGGGATGGCAAAGGCTCGGTGAACCATAGATCTATATGCTGAAAATTTGTGGCTATTTGGGTGATTAGAGTTACTAGGAATGGTTGTATCTGAAAATGTGGGTTTTCTATAAATATCAAATTTCAATTTATTATCAAATTTTGTTATGCTTATATCTAAGAAATTAATACAGTTATTTTCTTCTTTTCTACTGTAAATTTTATTTTTGGATGAATGGAATTTAGGTGGTTTAATGTAGTTGTAACTCTTCATCAGTTCCGGTAAAGCAAACAAGGATATCATCCACGTATCTTTATTACATTCTACGTAAAAATGTATTGTCACAAAGTAACGGACTACTCAATAGATTCTTTACAAATAATCAGTTTAAATAAGGAAAACATATATTAACTGGTAATTAGGGAAATTTTTATACGGTCGTGAAAAAATATAGTATGTAACACATGCATAAAGTGTCTTTTTTACTCATGGGACTGCAGCACTTGCCTAACGGCTCGTGCTGTCAAACTTCTCATTCCAAAAGGATAGTATGCACTTGTTACATAAATTACTATTTCAATATATTCTTTTACCTCCAAAATGCTTTATTGCTGTAGGTAGATGTTCTTCCGGTTATGGCTGGACATACGTAGGGTTAGTTTCGAAAAAGTTTTGAGATATACGTACATTTATTTGATTTTTCTTCAAATTAATTTCCACCACATTGAATACACTTTTCCATTCTAACAATACCAGTCACTGAAAATAGCTTTTCACTTTTCGGTTGAAAATTTCAGCGCATCTTTATCCCAGGCCTCAGTAGCGCGTCTTCAGTTTTCGCAAGCCTTTTGTCCTTTCCAGTTGGCTCTTGACAAAAGAAACAGCCCAAAGTCACACGGCGCCAAGTCGAGGGCTATAGGGCCGAGATGTTCCAAAAGTCTCAAGCCTGCATCTGTCAAAAATTGACTGAAGTGGGTTCAGCTCGGTAGGTGTGGGCATCATCATGATGAAGGTACCAGCTAGCGAGCTAGCGAGTTTGGGCGAATCTCTTGACTTTTCTATAAGTTTTGAAAGGCATACTGTAGTGTACCAGAAGGCATTTACGGTCTTCTGTTCTCGGAGCACAACACGTTCAATTATTCCTCTTGAGACCAGAAGACAACTATCATTATTTTTTACAGATCTTGATTTGCGAACTTCGGTCGGACTTTCTTCACCTGCTGAAAACCCATGTATTCTTATTCTGTTGTTTAGTTGGGACGTCGTAATAATAAAAGATAAGTTTCATCTCCCGTGACGAGTCGACACTACGTCTTTAGATTTACCCTCCTGGAATTTGGACATCATTTTTTACACCGATTCAATCTTTGTGTCTGCTGCTCGGGAGTGCTAACTTGTGTGGAACCCAAGAGGTACAAATTTTCTAAAACGCAAGTGCTCATGTATGATCGTTGTGTAATATTGCTAAACTAATGTTCAATGTCTCTTCTTACTGTCGATAGGTAATTCGTCGGTTTGTTTCTATAGCTTTTTGGACGGCAGATATGTTTTCTGGGGTAACTTCACTTCACACGGTCGACCTGGGCGTGAGGCGTCTTCAAGCGAAAGCGGGCCCCGCTGGAATTGTTTGTACCCATCTGTATATGGTCGCACGAGATAGACAGTCATCAACAAGTATAGGCTTCATTTCTTCTAAATACTGTTCTTGAAATAACCCACATGAAAGTTATATTTCAAAATTGTACGGCACTTGATAGTCGTCCACGACGCCATTGCGCTAAAACTGCTGGACACGAACTGGCGCAAAACTGATGGTTTACTAATAATATGTAGCACTACGACATAATACCACAAATTATTAGAATACTAGATGCGAAAGTGCGGCGAAATACGCTTACTTGTTTCTATGACCTTGAGAAAGAATAAATGGAAAATCTGCACCAATGCATGGATCGTAATATTTTTAATTTGTAAAGGTTAAACCGCACCAAGGCGCAAAGGAGAGATAGACTTTTATAGTAATTAATTATGCAGCTTTTTTTATGTGGGAAAACGGGACAAAAGAATAATACACTAATTGAAAATTTAAATATTTCTTTATTAAAAATTATTACAATTTAAAAATTTTACCTATGTTTTGAAGGGTAAAATATTGTTAGTAGATGTCACGTTTAGATCAATTTGTAATAAAATGTCTATACCTGGTTGCACAAAAGATTTTAACAAACGATTAAACTAATGGGGTTTAGAATGTTTAACAAAAAAAACGTTGTCTAAAAACTGCTTATTAAATTAATTAAAGGTATTCCGTTTTACTAGCTTAATTGTTTATTAAAAAGTTTTGTGTAACTGGGGATTAAAACAAAATAATTGAAAGCAGAGTAACAAAAGTTTCTAAAGAAACCCCTGACGCAATATTTTAAAGCAATGTAGATGTTGCCATAGTAATAGGAGTATGTTATTTTTTAAATACTGAGAAAACACCTAATTTTTTATTTAAAATATAGCCTTTAAAATGGCAGTGCAGCTATAAATAAAAAAATATTTTCTTTTCTTTAGGCACTTACTGATTAATATCAATAACTTTATAAACATGTCTAAGTATTTTGTAAAAACTTTGTATTAATGTTAAATAGTTTAAAAAAAATAATTTTTTAAGATTTATTTAATATTTACCTGATAAAATATTTTTTTTTTAAGGTTCTTAGAATTGTCCGTATTTCTTGATGATATAATGGCTTGAAAAATATTGTCGGCACGGTAGTGTTAAATAGACGTTTTATTGCGGATGACGAGATAGAAATAAATTTATTTTTAAAATGATCTCCGCACAATTTATAATTCATCAGATTTTTTCCAAAAATCCTTCCTTCCGGCAGACTTAAGCCAGACCTTTGCGCTAAAAAATATATTTTCATTATAGAAAAACCATCCAAATAATTATCCACATACATTTTTTTGTAAATAAAACTTACTACATTAAGAAAAATCTTTTAATGCATTTTTATATTAAAAAGTATTATGGCTACGTAAACATTAATGTGCCCGATATTATCTATAGCCTGCACATCAACATGTACGGACTAATTAAAAATAACTTTATTATATAACAAAATATCACATTTATATTTACCTTAAGTGGTCCTGAATCTAAAAGTGATTTTCCGCTCCCGGTACAGTATAAATATACACATTTATATCCCATATTAAACGGATAAAAAAAATAAGAAGACACTATACTAACACTTTAATAATAATAAAATAAAAGTTCACAAACAGCTAAACACAATTAACTAACTTATGCTCACGTTCTATACCAACAAAAATATGGGACTAACTGACACCTAGATGAGCATTGGGTCACGTACTAAATCGTGGGGTGTATATCCACCACGCAGTGGGGAGGGACCATAGTGGTGAAAAGATTTCAACGAACACGCTTAGTTTCGCATCTGGGTATTCACAATCTAGGAGGACAGCTTAAATATCCATTGGAGATTTTTTAATTAACCAAAATTTCAGGTAAAAATGTGTCAGTTTACTCGACTTAAACTTTTCAAATTTGGAAGAAAAAAATAGTAACAGTGTCCTAAATAACTTTGTTATCTCAGGTTTTTCTAAATATTTATTAATAAAATCATTAGTAGAGCCTAAACGCTGCAGGGAAGAACACCGCTACGTCATAACCTCACTTGGTTGTTAAGCTCCACTCACTTTTAACGACCGAATTTTACTTACTTGTTTTAGTAACTTGCTGTTACTTGCTTAAGCTGCTTGACACGTGTAAATGTGATATAACATTGAAACAGATTAAGGCCTAACAAAATTAGAATGGTACTTGATATCTTTCCAAAATGGATGTTACTTCTATTAAAACTTTAATACTGATAATTTGTTTTTAAGAAATATATTTTTTGATCTGATAGGTTTCTGCAATAAAATTAAATTAACACATTTTTTAAATAACCTTTTTAAAAACAGAGATGGGTTGTTCTTCTTTTTAACCTACATGATGATAAAGTATTCATTTAAGTTTAAAAAAATATATTTAAAGCTTTTTTTTATCACCACTTATTTTTGTTTACGATAGCTAATTTACTTAATCTACCGGAAAAAAGTTGAAAACAGCGAAGTTCATATATTTTTGTAAGATTCGCAGGTCCCAAAATATATACTGACCAAAATTTTACCACTCCGTCACAAAATTTTAATATTATTAAAACTGACAAAAAATGTGAATCGTTATTTCATGATTGGCTATATTTTTCGGAGTTAAAAACTAGTCTTAAAGCCCTTCCCATCAGCTGATTGTCGGGTGTCGGTTTTTTCAAGGACACGGGTAAAAATCGTATTCATGTACATTTAAATCGATTCACAACTCTTGGTAGTACCAACCGTTAATTTATGTAGGGGATTTTTGTCAAAAAGTTTGTCACCCATGGGGAAAAATTAGAACAAGTCCTAACATTTGGCGGGTGGGAACGCTTACGAATTTTAACCCCCTACCCGCTGACCCGCAGGTGTGTATCATAAAGTCAAAGACTTTTTACCCGGGTGAAAAACCCTGAGTTAATATCCCTAGGTGGGAACCGGCTTTTAGAATTTATGTCGTCAACAGTTTTTCGTATTATGATGTAATATGCTCAATTAAAGGTGGCGGACACAAGTGTGATTTCATAAAATAACATTTCTGTCACCCATATTTACAACTCTTGTCACATAATTCTTTTTGCGACGAAAATATAATTTAATATTTTTTTTTAAACATGCACAGCCGTTATGTCTTTAGTACAGTGCATGCTGAAATATAAATAAAAAGTAATATTAGTAATTTCCAGTAATTCTTAAATTTTTAATTCTAACTGATGGAAACAAGGGAGACATGTTTATGTAGGCAAAGAATAACAACCCAGATATGTTTAGTAAAAGAATACTATAAAACTTAAATTTATTATTACAAAAGTGAAAATGTGAGTTTATATAATACAACTGAAAATCGCTGTAATGAACGATTTAATTATTAACATGTTAATTCTAGGAATGCGACATCGAAGCCAAAAATCGATACATCGAACAAGTAACATCGATGATCAGTGGTCCAATAATAAACATTAATAGAATTGATCATCAATGTTTCATAAACATCGATGATCGATGGTCAAATAATAAACATTAATAGGAATTGATTATCGATGTTTCCTTAACATCGATGATCGATGGTCCAATAATATAAATTAATAGGAGGTGATTTTCAAACCATAAACTTTATTTATTTTGAAATATGTAATAGTTTTAAACGAAGAATAATAACAATCATTTTACCACTTAAACATTTCAAACTAAATATTCTTTTGTTTACCCTCTACGCATAATCTTGATTCCTAGAGACACATTTTCCTAGCACTAACCCAAGACGGCCGTAAAATAAAACGTTTTGCTATTGCTTGGCACATATCAAAGTTACATATTTATTCTCCACAGTTGAAGGTTTATAAATTTTATGTATTAATCAGTAGCGCAACTAACCGCTGATTTTTGTTGGAGCTCAAACCCAGTTTTGGAATATATTTATTTGCTGAAAATTAAACGCTTAATAATTTTGGGGGCTATTCTCCGCCGTGGATGAAGTTAAGTCCCCTTAGCCCACCTCCTAATTATACCCGCAAATTAAAATACGCGAATCGATAAAAAGTATTTGTGTTTTTGCAATTACGCAATTTTAAATAAGTGGCCGGAGAAAAACCTCCTACCTACAAGAATAATGCATTTTGAAGGTAAGAAAACGTATTGGAAATATGTAGATTTCCATCCAATCGGAGAAAAACTTACTTGGTAACTTTTTCGTTAATTTTGAAAACACAAACATGTGAAATGAATAACTCGATCTAGATGCCGTACCTGCAACAAATAAAATAGATTAATACAATGATATTGTGAAACACCGAATTAAGCGGCCATATGAAACATTAAGCCTGAAGTAACAAAAGTAACAACATAATAATATAATACCCCTATGCCAAAAGATTGAAGACATTTAAATATTTAATATTTCTTTTCTAAGTTGTTAATTACAAACTATATCCTATTAATAACACTTGGTCAACACAGATTTTTGGGTCTCGAACTTATACACATAATAATTTTTACGCCAAAACTAATATACAGACTGTCCACGGATGGACAGGTGTCAGACCAGTACAATTCATTTTTCAAAAAAGTCGTTTACAAAAATTTTTACTTGTAAAAAAACATTGGATTCACGGAAGAGGAAATGTTGATTGTGTATACAGAGTTCACAAAAACCTTAAAAACATGATTTTTCTGAGTAAAGAGTCTACTACCTGTATTTATCATTTTTTAAGCAAAAATGTCTTTTAGAAAGCAATTTATTTAGAATCATGTCTGCAATCGATAAAAACATTAATACATTTTTTTATTCTGTAATTTGACGGAAACTGGCATTTACAGTTGAAAAGTTGTGTTGTCTACGAGATTTGGTGGAAAAAGGTGTTTGAAAGGCACACTATGAGAGTTTTTAAGGTCATTTTGTTATAAAAATTTAAAATAGTTAACTTTTTGATACCTCCTTAAATCGGTTTAACGTAATCTTTTTGACACCTGTGTAATTTATTAATATGTCCTATTTAAAATGTTATTCTCAAATAGATTTGCTAAAGTGATATTTTGCTTAGAAATGAAAAATAAAGGTATTTTACTCTGAGAAAAATCATTCTTTTAAGTTTTTGCGAAACCTGTATACAAAAGCAACATTTTCTCTTCGTGAATCCTATTTTTTACAAGCAAAAATTTTAACATGCAGGTGTAACCACGGTCTACCGTGGGTATACCCACGGTAGACCTGCACAGTTTTTATTCAGGTAGACCTGAGCGTGTGTGGGCAAAACTGTGCAGTTTTTTTAACTTGTTCAGGCGACCTGAGAAAAATCAAAAATATCCTATTTGTACCGGCCACAGACACGCAGGTCGACCGTAGAAGTCGTAAAGTTTTTTAACCTGTTTATTTTAAAAGGCGACCGAAGCCGGCATCCTTTGTAAACTCGAGGGTGAACTGGTTTATTTGTAATTGAAAAAAATACATAGTAATTGATTATGGCAACAGAATTTTTTAAACAATGCAAAACATTTTTTGGGTTGTTTTTTTTTAATTTTTTAAAAGAATAAACTATAGGTAAACTCCATTTAATAACTTAATGATTATAAATATAATTTAAATGTATAAAAATACTAAAATTAAATAAATAATATACATGGTGTCCCATTAAATAAAAGCTTGTGTGTATGACTATGGTTACCATAATTTCTTTAGTCAAATTAAAATGAGACAAATAACTTTGTTTTCTCATTAATGCATTTATTGATATTTCGACTGCTTGCTACATTTTCAAACCGAAAATTTAGCAAAGCTTCAGGACTGAAGTCAAAATGTCAATAAATACAGTGCTAGAAAATATAGCTATTTGTTTCTTTTTAATTTGAAATGTACTATCAGAAAGTAACGGACAACTTAATTCAGTAACTCTTTAATCAATATCGAAACACCTTTATTTCTGATATGTTAAGCGGGAGGGGGACCACTATTTTAAACCTAAATGTTTTCCTAAAAAATGGTTTATAAAAACAAAACGTAAACATAATTAATATGCACAATGTGTCACCTTAATTCTTTAGACTGTCTTCTTACCACGCATTGGCAAAAATGGACGGAGGTAAACGGGGCGCGAAAATATCTCTTTACCTGCACGCCTGTAAGGTTACGTTTATATCATAGGTAAATGGGGCGCCAGCCCTTCCCGAGAGGGGGTGTGGGTCAGGGCAGGTAAGAATTCCTATAATTGACACTAATAATTTGTATACCACTTAGTCAGTTCAGTTCTCATTGTATTGTAATAGTGAATTGATGTGCGAAAAGATTTCCACTCAAGATTTTAATAGTGAGAAAATGTCGGTATCAGTAATTGAAAGTGTGAGTGGAAAAGATTTAATAGCCTACAAAAATTTTACATTTTCAAAAGACAGTAAACAAAAGAATGTAAATATTTTGTGATGCAATAAATGTTTCGTAATTAATAAAATTTTTAAAAAAGACCAACATTTTATTTCGATACCTTTACTTTAAAGAAAACATTTGCGCCCCGTTTACCTATACGATTTTATCGACCCCAAGATCCCTGCGCCCCATTTACCTGTTCAATAAAACTTTGCGAAGGTCTTGCGCCCCGTTTACCACCGACGGCAAAAATTACCCATAGAAGTGGAGCTACGTGACATGTAAACGTTTTATATATTTATTATTATATTAGTACCTGGACTTTTTACAATGGGCCGTTATCAAAACCAGTGTAGCCCCTTTATTATACTGCGCCGCTTTGTCCTACTAGCTGAGCTATAGCTATATATATATATATATATATATATATATATATATATATATATATATATATATATATATATATATATATATATATATACAAGATATATTTTAAATAAGAAAATATCGGTGTGTTGAAGAAAAGAAAAAAATCGCTGCAGGATATACAAGGTGGTTGAAAATTGCGAAATATAACTTTGAAAAAAAAAAGAATATATTTTTGATACCTACTATTCTAATAGTAATTAATAATAATTAAAAATAAAAAAATCGTAATTAAAAGTTAAAAATAATTTATTTCCATTGATTATGGTTTCTGGAATAACTTAAGGTTAACGTAAAAAGAACAAATAAAAAAATATTTTTACAATTACGTAGAAGAAAAGAGATTTTTAAAATAAAAGCGTTAAAAAGAACCGCCTTATGATATACAGGGAGATCCAAAATTACGAAAATGGTATTTTGCCAATATAAAAAATTTATTATGAATATTTTTGTATGTACTTACTTATTTAAATACTATTACGTAATAGAAATTTTAATTTTTTGTTAAGTAAATCGTTACCCTTTGGATAATATTTACATGCATTTTAACTTAACTTAATAATGTTTGCATATGTGAAGCTTATTTTAGTTAACACTTAATTTTCCCGAGTAATCATAAATGATAAAAAAATGTATAAAACTTACTTTTTAATGTTTTTGTATTAAGTTGTTTCCAAATATA
This sequence comes from Listronotus bonariensis, assembly GCA_014170235.1. Lineage (NCBI taxonomy): Eukaryota > Metazoa > Arthropoda > Insecta > Coleoptera > Curculionidae > Listronotus > Listronotus bonariensis. Next base: position 62,229 of record JACEGR010004896.1, read on the forward strand.
TTTTTCATTTTTTTTTTTTTTTGCGATTTTGAACCACCCTGTATATCATATCATTTTCTTTAAAATCTGTTATTACTTTCACATAGTGATATGCAATTAGTCAAAGATCCGAATAAGAAGCGACCTTTCCCCATCTGTTGTCGTTTAAACACTTTTTTATATATTTGAAACAAAAAACCGCTATTGGTTGGCTAAAAAGTTATGGTAAAAAAATAAATAAAAAAAACAACTTTTACCTTTTAAGTATAGGTCCGAGTTGGGAGTATAATCTCAACTTTCAATTTTATTATCTTACAAAACAACCTTTAATTTTTTAACAAGTTCTTGATAAGGAATTCTATTTGTGAACAAAAACGCTATGCATATGTAACTGAGAATTTTATGAAAATATTCTGGTAATTGATGTATCTTTTTTAAAGTAAGATGTATGCAAAATCAATGCCTTAAATGTTATTAGGAAACAATACAGATAAATGCGGCCTAATATAATAAAGAGGGTATCGGCAAAGGCTATTCAAGGTTTCTCCACAGCTTTCGCGTAATTGACTTTTCCAATGAAACTCTATGATAGGTAATTGCTCTATTCTGTTTTCAAAATAGTGAGATCTACAAATGACAGCATACGCGACAGGCTTCAACCCATAGGCAAAGTCCATTATTGGTCGGGACTCACTGGCCGGTCAGTCCAGCGCTCGGAAAATACCCGGTTCAACCATTCCTACAGTACTGTAGAGTGCCGGGACTGTTTCATCAACTGTTGAGTATGCGGTTTGCTATGAACAAGGTTTAAACGATCCGGAAAAGCGATGCTGCCATTTCGAATGGTGGTTCATGTTTTCTTGCGGCCCGGCTCTTCGCGTGTCGCGCACTTAAGCGTTGACTACTGGGTGCGTCTTCTGCAGTGAATTCGAGGATTGTCCGTGGACGTTCTGAGAACTAGCCACTCCGTGAATTGAAGTAACTTATCAGAAAAAATATTATGAAAAGCTTTCTATTTTCAGAAGTATTTCTCGCAATCCATAAACAAAAATCCGTCTTTGCATCATCTACAATGTATGAACAGAGTACCTTTATAAGCACCTTTTTAAAGAGTACTTTGCAAATAGAGATTTTAACATTCCCAATCTGTAGCTCGTTGTTTTTGAGCAGAGCTCCAGTGCGGCCAGCTGCCATGTATTTTCTTCTTCGGCAACGGCAATTTCTTCTTTTAATATTTAAAAACCTTCAATATCATAGAGCAACGGATTTAACTGTTTTATGATCTATGTGCGCTGGCCATTCTCGTTAAATTCTTTTTGCAGCTGCAGAAGTAAAGAAGTAACACTCTAAACCACATTGGACAATAAGCACTTTTTGCAATGTTGTTCTTCTATCATGTCTACAATAATATATTGACAATAATATAATTTCATTTGCGAAAGAGAGAAACCTCAGTTTCTATCGTAATAATAAAGGCGATTATCGTTTCAACCATCCCTCTTATAATAAAGCAATAAATAATTAAATCCATAAAACTAATTTACTCACAAACAAGAAATTCATTTATTACCCGAAAAAAAAATTATTTACGAAAATCTGTTTCATGGACCAAACGGTTTTTGGAAACATCTAGTGAAGCCATGATTATTCTTAACGAAATAAAAGCGATTTAAACTAAGCACTAAAAATACAGTTCTTTTCCCATTTATCCATCTCTGTAGCGGAAGCGGTTTTCAAGATCACTGTACTAAACATCGAAAATAGTATACCCTGTATAATACATTTTATCAAAGAAGGAAAGTATTTAAAGGCCTCAATAAGAAATATTTTATTCTTAAAAAAATCATAAAAAACAATAAAATAAAACGAAACTATTTACATATATTGTGGCACAGCAATACCGTATTTGTCATTTAACCTAAACATTTATTTAAATTATATAATTTTTAATTATTATATCCTTTACCTGTTAAACTTTATTATTCATTAAAAGAAATCTGTTTACGGCCGACCGAAGGAAAAAACTGTGCAGTTAAGCCTGATTGCCCCACACGCTCAGGTCTCAGGTCTACCCGAGTAGTGTTTCGGCCGACCGGAGAAAAAACTGTGCAGTTAAAACTGTACAGTTATGCCTGATTGCCCCACACGCGCTCAGGTCAGGTCTACCTGAATAAAAAACTGTACAGGTCTACCGTGGGTATACCCACGGTAGACCGTGGTTACCTGCACGACAGATATCGCAAAGCTTTAAGGGGCGCCATTTTATGAGACAATCAAAGAGCTTAAAAAACACCAGAGCTACTGCTTTATTAGAAGTCGAGAAACTTACCCAACCGCTTGGGCAACCAATGGACATCAAAGTTTTCTTCATATTGTCAATCAAATTACCTACAAGCATACATACAGGGGTGTGTCCAGTAACTCAACCAGACAAACTCTAACGGGGGCGATTCCTACAACAGAAAATAAGAAAAACTGCTTATAAACATATGTGCTCACGTTATTTTTTTTTTTTTCGTCTTAGAAGCTTTTTGAACTACACCGTAGTTCAAATATTCTAAGACGTTTATGACATATATGTTTATATGAAGTTCTTCTTATTTTCTGTTGAGTCCTTGCACGTAAGGGTTTGTCGGTTGAGTTATTGGTCCCAGGCACTGTAGGTAACTTGATTGAAATTGATGAGAACTTTGATGTCTATTGGTGCCTAGAAGCGGTGAGGTTTATCGACTCTTGTCAAAGAGTACCTTATTTTTTAAGTTTTTGATTGTCTGTTGCAAAATGGCGCTTCAGCTTTGAATCTGTGCAAATAAAAGTTATGATGTAAATAAATTTTAAGTTTAGGTAAAGTGCCACTACCTGGCGGAATTCAAAAAGTACTTTGCTTAAAATTTCTAGATCCTCTGCTAAGCTCGACTTGCGTGCCAAGTAGCCCAGACTGGATGTGGCCAAAAATACAAGGCGATATGGCGAAAAAAAAAAAAGAAACACAAAATAAATATTGAACTTTGACGGCTTGTATAACTCGAAAACGGGCATGACATTTTGAAAAAAAAAAAAACTATATGGAACTGTACCCTTATTTTTGTCAAACACCGATTTCGGCCAATGGTCGAAAAATACGGCCAAAACGCATTCTGGTCACTAACCTATTACCAAAGTCCGAAAAATCGCTTTCCGGCCGTTTATTATAGACCAGAATGCGTTTTGGATCTTTTAAAATTGCCAGAACGCGTCGAGCATACAAACAAACCGTCCAGAAAGCGATTTTGTACGTTTGTTTGAACAGTCCCGTCTACGTCTGTATCTCTTCGAACTGCTTCTGGTTTAGCATCTGGATCGAAACAAGGCTTTATACAGTGCAATTGCAAACGATATTGCGTCGACAGAAAATGTGCGTGTAGGGCCAAGAAAGTAACGTGTAACAGTAAATGTCACCGCAACAGTTCATGTAAAAATAAGTAAGCCCTTAAGGTTCCAAAAGTTTTACGTATTTTGATGTTCTCTGTTTCTTTTAGAGTTGATTTTGTTACTTTTAACATTTGAATGTTATACTTACATAAACAATAAAAATATTTTTCCATACTACACTGGCCTTTGAACGATTTTTTTATGTGTTCGACGCGTTCTGGCAATATGAGAAAAGCCAGAATGCTTTCAGGCTAACTGCGAAAAGTCAATACGCATTCTGGCAATTTCAAAAGATCCAGAACGCGTTCTGGTATACATTAAATAGCCGGAAAGCGATATTTCGGACATTGGCAATATGGTGGGGGGCAGAACGCGTTTTGGCCGTATTTTTCGACCATTGGCCGAAATCGGTGTTTGAAGCTATTTATGTATCAAGGGCGTTACTAGGACTACTAATGCCCTGAAGGTCGAAAATGGAATTTCGACCTGATGGGCATTATAGTCCAGTAAAGCCCGTGGTGCACTCTAATGCTTTATGTTTTACCAAAAAGAGTTTTCAATGACTAATTACATTATTTATTCGCAATATAAAAAATAAGTTGCACCTGTACCTGTATACGTAAGTAGATAATGACTGGTGTTAAGTTTGACTTTGATGTTTTCTATCAGTTAGTCAGTTGGCATTTTTATTTAACGATTTGCTCAAAATGGAAGAAATTCACAAAATATAAGAGAAAAGGCCATAAAAGCGACCGAAAATCTTTTGCAAGTTAAATCAAGGCAACAGTATGATCGGGAGTATGGCATATTGGTATTTGGAAAGATGCAGACACGACAATTGCTTCAAATTACCGAAACCGTTTTGATGGCATATTTTTCAGGAACTGGTAAAGTTATTGATTTTTATTTTATTACATATGTTTGTATAAACTTGATCTTTATTGTGAGAGAAATAAAGTTGGATAAGCAATAAAATTTCCATATTAGCGCATTTAGGGCATTATAAGCGGGCATTATGATGTGCCCTAGGTGTGATAGCAGGTATCTATCCGGCTAAGGTATTACAGCTCAATAATAGATGGGTAAAACTCTTTTTTCTTTTGTACCGTAATCATACAAAAAATGTGTGGTCCATGTAAAAGCTTTTAGAAAAGAAGAAAACATTTTAATCTTGGTTTAAACCCACTTTATCGTAAAATAAAAGTACCTAATAAATTCCTTGAACTTAAGACGTCAGCAGTGAATACAATGTCATAAGTTTCGTCAATTTTATAATTACCTTAACTACGACTAGTAAAGACGTTTTTCTACCTAATTTACTAATTACATGTTCCGTGTGACATGCAAAGCATACTGTACGTGATGGGAAAATTAGCCGGTTACTTTATCTGTTGTTTTCCTGTACTTAAGCTAGATTTATGTATGTAATTTCTAGTAAATGAGGTTTTTGACAAATAGATTAGACCTCATCTGTTTTTGTTGGATGTAAGATGTAAAAACGACACGAGAAAACGATGAAAGTAAATTTTTTTATCAAATCGTACTTTTGCAGTATTTTATTTCCTTTGAGTTAATGCATATTTTGGTACTGAAAAAAAAAAACAAGAATATTAATAAGCTTTATGTCTAAATAAAGCCTTTAAGAATTTTAACACTCGAAAAATCCATACGTTACTTAAAAAATCGATAGGGCCCAATAATTATTCTATGATCAACAGTTGTAAATTTTACAAAATTATTTTATAGGTTTTAATTCACGTGGTACTAAGCCCAACGATGGTGGCTTTGCCGGCGCGCAGGTGTAAAAGGAATCGATTTTGGCAAATTTTTATTGTATTTCACTACGTCTACCGTTGGGCAATTTCAAAATACAGTGCATTTCTTTAATCCTTTCTATTAACAGGCTCTGTTAAAGATCTTTTAATGGAGTTACTGGTGATAATATACGGAGTGAGTCAGAAGTCTGAAAAAAGCTCATTTACTCATTATCAATAACACTTCGTTTTTTTTATTTTTTTTTTGTAGCTTATATAGAGTTATGTCATAAAATTTTGTTTCTTTTGGAAATAAGAAAATTTTGGACATTTTTCATAACGCTACCATTTCAATTTCCAATTTATTGAAGGTGTCTGGGCAGGCAAATACCTAATGGATCATATTTGTAAATTTTATTAATAAAATGTATTTTAGTTATACAGGGTGTCAAGAAAAAGGTAAACTGAGAAAAATTAAGACCTTCAAAACTTTCTTATTTTAAATGGAATACCCTGTATAATACCTATAAATTTCATTATGGTTGTCCTATACCTAACTAAAGTAGATATTTTTTGTATTGTAGATTTTGTATTTTCTTTTAATCATTGCGTCAGACCTTTTAGTACCATTACCAGCAACATCATCTACAATGAACAAGACTAGACATCAAAATAGTAATTTATGTAACAAGTGCATAAAGTGATATTTTTTTACGAATGGGTAGTTTGACAGCACGAGCCGTCAGGCGAGTGCGGCAATCCCACGAGTTCAAAGAAGACACTTTTGCATGTGTTACATACTATAGTTTTTCCACGACCGTATACAAATTTCCCAAAATACCATTTTATACACGTTTTATTTAACGACCACTTGTGAAAATAGCAAATAGCACACTGGTTTCATGCATAGAAAATAGTGTTATATCACACTAGTGTTGCCAAGTACTTTACAGCACTAGTGCTGCATAGTACTTTGCAACACTCGTGTGATATATATTATGATATTCATTCTAAAAACTGCTATTGGTTTTGCAAGTGACATATTTATTGTAGTGACAGTAAAAAAACTTTTTACTTACCTTTAAACAGTAGAACCAAATTAGCGAAAATCATCTTATTAACGTTAAGTTACTACACAGTATAAGCTTTCTTCTAATATTAAAAAGAGTAATAATAAAATTTCCAGAAAAATAAAAACATAAACAAAAATAGACATAACCACAAAAACAACTTTCACTGACTGCTCGCTCAGTGGCACAGTGTTGTCAGGTAAGTAGATCAAATTAAAAATCTCCCTCCTACCTTTGAGCACGCACCTAATAGAGCAGCCTTGCCGCATGACCGTTCGACCTAAGAGCGCCAGAGTTCTCTCGCTTGTATCAAACAATGGTTCAATCTTTTTAATCCCATAAACTTAGGCCTAGCAGTTTATGCACGCCACTTTGTCTTATCCATTCATGAGTGATCAGACCCTTCCACGTGGCCAAATGCTCCATATTTTGCATGGTATAACGGACGTTAGTGTCAGTTTTTCTTTACTTTGAGGACTTTGGGTTATCATTTAATTTTCTATATTTTTTCTCAAAATATGAGTGGAAAAAGTGTAATTTTTACCTAATTTTACAAGTGATGTTCAGTTTCATTAACTCGTTTTACCAATTTCATCCACCAGCACCCCTTTTCACTCCCCGGTTCCGTAAGTTTGTTTACTGATATTTTTTAAAAACGGGATATTTTGGATATGCGCTACTTTCACGTTTTATTTAGAAGAGTGTCTAAAATATGTAAGTATCAATAATTTTTAAAAACCCTTAAAATAGCAGAAAACCGTATTAAACTATTATCGTTGTTACCTAACCAAACCATACAATTTTTATTAAGTGAGGGCCTTTTTAAATTCCAAAATGATAAAAGTTATATAATGCTTCTAGGTAGGTGATTTTCGATGTAAAAATATTGTCAAAACAGTATAATATAGCAGTGAGGAAAAGTACATATCACACTAGTGTTACAAAGTAAAAATCACCCTAGTGTTGCAAAGTTCTCAATTGTTTATTATTTTTCTGTAAAGACAAACTTAAATTTTTTTTTGGTGAATAATTTGTGGTCGTAGGAAAAATAGTGTACAGTACTCGTGTGAAAATGACTTTCTTACACTCTTGGGTTTGTCGCACTCGGCTAACGCCTCGTGCTACAATATTCCCACCTCGTGTGAAATTAGTCATTTTCCACACTTGAGCACAGCCACTATATTGCAACAAAAAATCATAGCCTCCCATATTTTTTAAGAGACAATTATCCCTCTTCACAACTATTCATTTATTATTTTATTTTAGAAAATTGTAGCGTACTCACTTTCTTTGTAGAAATAATACTAAAACAGTGTAAATTCTTTCAATTTCTTAGTCATCCAAATTCATTATTACTATTAATTTTCAATAATTTCCAGTAAGTTTATTTGCAAACTGTCAAATTTTAAAACTAGTGACACATGAACTAAAGAAATAAGGACGAAATCAAAGTTAGGTTGACCGTTTGGTTAAGTTGATGTCGCGTTTACTGTTAAATTGCATATGCAATTTGATATTTAAGTTTATTGTAGGAGGCACTTGAAATAAAACAATAATTCAAAGTGTGAAAAAGCTGGAAGTGTCAAAAAAGTTACTTTTTTAACACTTTATGTAGTTTACTAGAATGGAGTACTTTAACTTCCTGTTAACGATTAAAACCAGCATTTTTTTAACGGTCGTGGAAAAATATTTTATACCCGCTTATTTCCCTAATCAGTTAGTATCTCACTTAGGAATCTCACAACATGATCTGCCAATTATAACATTTTCCCCTTTTATTAGCCGAACCTTACCCGAAAGGCATAAAACAGTTTTTTGTGGCAGTTTATTCCTGCGCTTGGCCGGTTTAATGGGTTAATTAGAGCTAATAAGCATTCGCACAAGGCAGGATACATTACCAAGCTATTAGACTAAACCATTATTGCACCGAGATTTAATGCAATTTAAGAACGTTGCAGGAAGCGGTAGAAGTCCGCTGCTTGCCAACATGGCAGGTGAATATTAGAGCTTTGTGACGACCTAAAATTAGATGAAGTAATTTTTATTATGTTCTGAAGTTTTTATAGTTTAACCTTAGCCGTACCAAAATAATTTTAATACTTTGGTTCCCACAACTTGGACAAACTGACCCTGACATTTTTATAATTTTTATTAGAAAACTATTAAAATCATATTAAAATTTATTTTTAATCTGCTGAACTTTAGAGAAGACATTATAGTGTTTACCTCAATGCATATTTCCATCTTGTCTTCATAACGTATTTAAAGTATCTCTTCTTTTAAAATTACCTAAATATTTAGGCCTCAGACCATACTAAGCGTTATGCGTCAGCGGCGAGCGTTGAGCGGAAAAGTTCTATTCTCGCATAAAGATGAAAGGCAGCGCTGTATTTTCCGCTCAACGCTGGCCTGACGCTTCCGCTAGTATCGTGGCAAGAGGCCTTACACTTAAAAATTAACAACTTATTCTCAAACTATATAGCTTAGAGCCGCCCATCTTCAGATCGATATCTTAAAACGACTGCTTAAATTAACTTTTACCAAGTGTACCGTTTTTATGTAAAATGTGATAAATTGAAATTTTTATCTAAAAGTTACGTCTATGGTGACTCTCAAAAGTTACTTCTATGATCTCACAAACTAGGATGCAATAATCAAACCTTGAAATTCTTATTCTATAACGCGAAGTATCATTATTATTATTATATTATCCTATTAGATTTAACTTTAATAAAAAATATATAAAATTTTCTAAGAAACGTAAATATGCACCCAATCTACACCACTGCGAAACAATTTGTTCGTGATAACTTGATCATGATCATGAACTCAAAGCACCATACGCTTACTAGATTTAGCAGCAATTTGTACTTTATTGCAGAGGGCGTGCTAATTAATGACCTTACAAGTATGTTGCTATTTTATTAATTTTATTGTATTTATTGCTTTGTTTATTACTAAAATAAAAGTCGGCAACAACTATTTATAGCATATTATAGTAGGTATGTGAGTCGTTTGTAGTTTTAATGCGATTTGCCTTCTTTCACAAAAAAGGTTTTACAGCAAATCACGTTTTTATTATTAAAATTCAAAAGTTGTAAAATAAGGTTAAAATTCTACACCACTTTTTTGACCAATTAAATGTGTAATTTTAGTTTTGTTAACATGATACCTAGTGAAGCATATGAATTTAATAAAAACCTACTTATATGCTTCGTTGATTTTACTAAGGCGTTCGATTGCGTAAAATGGGAAAACCTATGGTCAGTCTTGGACAATATGGGGGTTCCAAAGCTTTTGATTCTTCTACTTAAAAACTTATACAAGAACAGTTTCGGAAGGTTAACAACGTTCTTTCTAAACCATTCAGACCTAGTTCTGGTGTAAGACAAGTAGAGTTGGGTCGTATTTAAATACTCGGTATTCTGAATAGTATTCAGGATACATTTGGCTGGTATTCGAATATTATTCGAATAGATCTACTTTTTTGGTTAGTTCTGGTTAGTTCCGGTATTTGAATACTAATATTCGAATACTGGTATTCGGATACTGATATTCGAATACCGGTATTTAAATTTAGTCATTGTAAAACTGCAAGACGAGACAGGCCGCGTAAAGAACGAGATTGTATTACGTCTGCATTTGTGCAGTATTGTCAGGGCCGTTCCTATCGGGTGGTGCAAGTGGTGCAAGGCACCAGGGCGCAACGCTGCTGGGGCGGAAACTTGTTTGGGATTCAATTCCTCAAGTCTAGATTTTCGGGATAAATAACGAAATTTCATTTTTTCAAAATAATATTACATAAAACAAAACGCACTTGGTTTACCTGTCAATTTATCGAGTTATCAATGCCAAAAAGTTAACTATTTTTATTATTATATTACGCGGTCTTACTTAAAAGCAGTGGAAAATATTTATTGAATTTTTTTACCAATATAAATGTTATTTATACCGGGTGTCAACTTTACCGACAACTTTAAAGGAAGATTCTTTAACAAAAAATTAAAAAAAAAAACTGTATATGAACATATATTGTAAACGTCCTACTTTTGAAACTACAGGGTGCTTAAATTTAGGAAAAACAGCAGTTTTTTACAATTACTTTTTATCAATGCAGATATTTTTGTGAGACTTTTTCTATTCTTTAAATGACCTACTTTGACGTACAAAAAAGTTTTTGTCAGTTTCATCCGTGATGGATTTAATGCAAATATTTTATAAGAAAAAAATTGCATTTTTGTTACAAAAAAACGTAAAAAAATAAAAAGTAGTAAGTGTGTTGTTGCTTTTAAATTTATATAAAAAAGAAAGGACCGTCCTTTTGCTCTTTAAAATTTTTTGTCTTTAGTATTCATGAATACCTAATCATGGTATTCATGAATACTAACTATTCGATTTTTTTCTTGGTATTCGAAAGTATTTAGTATTCGAATACTTTTTTAACGGTATTCGTATTTGTATTCGAATACCGAATTTCAGTATTCGACCCAACTCTGAAGACAAGGCTGTATTGTATCACCCATATTATTTAGTGTATATGGAGAGTGCATTATGAGGAGAGTTTTACAAGATAGAGAGTAGGAATCCCGATAGGTGGCAAAAGAATTACGAACCTCAGATAAGCCGACGACACCTTAATTTTAGCCTGCTCAGAAGAAGAACTAGTCCAAATAATGAACAAGCTGGAAATGGTCAGTAGGAAATATGGTCTTATGCTGAACAAAAAGAAGACCAAAAAATTATGATAATAGAGTGCAATCCCTCCAACATCAGAAATACTGCAGGTTTGGAAGTCGTCAAGAAGTATAACTATCTCGGGTCTCTCATTACAAACAAAGGAGGTTGTGACGAAGAAATCAAACACCGATTGGCAATATCACGTAACGCAACTATAAAGCTAACTCGGATATGGAAAGACTCAGCAATATCCCAACAAAATAAGCTGAAACTATTAAAAGCATTAATATTTTCAGCCACATATGCGTCAGAGACATGGACGTTAAGAGTCGCCAACCGGAGAAAAAACGATGCTTTTGAGATGTGGGCTTACAGAAAAATGTTGCGCATTCTTACACAGAACATCGCACCAACATCTCAATTATAAATCACCTAAAGGTGACTACAAGACTATCAACAAAAATAAATCAGTCTTACCTTAGATATTTTGGGCATATAGCGAGAAGGCCAAAAGGTCTAGAAAAATTGATAGTTGAGGGCAAAATTAATGGCAAACGACCAAGGGGAAGATATCCCACACGCGGGGCAGACCAGGTTAAAGGAGTTATTGGCCAAAGTCTACACGAAGCCTCTCTATCGGCCCAAGACAGAGAAGGATGAAAAAATACGATCCGAGCAATTGAGACATGATGTCACTTTTCTCTTTCGACAGTCAACAGACTGACCTGGACTGACTCTGGAGCGTATTATAATGGACATTTTTTGACATAATCATAGAATTTGATTTTACGTAATGCCTATCATTTATATAAATAAATAAATAAAATGTTAATTTTTCACAGTTTTAGTATCTTAGTCGCACCATAATATGAAAGAATGTAGGGTTTTAAAATCCTAAATGACATTTGTATACAACTACAGTTAGTAAAATATTATCTTAGGTCTAGAGTAGCAGAAGTAGTTAAAGAGCAAATAAAAGCTGGGTATAAGTCTAAAATAATCGAAATGTACTTTTTTACCAACTATAGTTATATAAATTGAATATAATTTAAATAAATAATCATTGATAAACATTAAAATTGGATATCTTTGCAACTACTAAATATTTATTTTATGGTACATTTTTAAACCTCTGTCAGGAGGCACAAACTAAAAATTTAAAAGAAATTATTTAAAACCAATTTGGTGTTAAATTTTTCTTACCGACACCACACGTGCATAAATTATTCTAGGAATTTTTTTCTTGACCAGGAATATTTTAAGTAAATTCTTCCTTGCCAGAGGCTTGGGATATTTATCGGAATTTTTTTCTCCTGCCCGGGGTTCCCTGGAGCGAATTAGGGGACATTTTTTGACATAATCATTGAATTTGTTTTAACGTCATGTCTGTCATTCACATACATAATTAAAGAAAATGTTATTTGTACCAGTTGTAGTATTTCAGACATAACATAATATAAAATAATGTAAGGCTTTTAAGACCCTAAATGACAATTCTTATACAACTACAGTTAGTAAAATAATATCATAAGACTGAAGTACTAGACATAAGTGAAGAGCAAACGAAAGCAAGGTATAGGTCTAAAAAATTAAAATAAACTATTTTTACCAACTGTAGTAATATAAGGTATATATAATATAAAGAGAATAAACAATGATAAGCTCTAAAATTACATATATTTTGCAACTACAATTGGTAAAATGGAAAATATTTATTTTATAGTAAAATTTTAAAGAATCTATTGTAACATTTCAAAAAGTAAATCTTTCATATCGCTGGTTTTCTAGGTATCCCAGGTGTTTGCTGCCATTAATGCCACAAATACCGAACTAAGTATTGTACTTTTTAATAATTAAACGCTAACAATAACAACCGTGTTTCATTTTAGTATAAAATGACGTTAATAGACGATATAGTAAAATTCTAGTACATATGATTAGTGTATCTCTGCTAAATACGAAAGCCCTCAGAAGTTTAAAATTGCCCCTTCGCAGTTTCTTTAAAGCCATGAGTTGCTCCCGCACTCTGTAATTCGATGGAATGAAGAAATAGGCAAGAAAGAAATTTTCTTTTCTATTTCTTGTCTTTACTCTGTATCATTCAGCACTATAAATAGTTCGTAAATCTTCGGCGGTGGAAAAATAATAGACTACTGGTCCTAAAAACGTTGAGTTCTTGTGGAAAAATGCACCTTTTGTAGAAAAATGTACTTTTTTTCTTGAATAAGTATATATGTTTTTTTAAAGTTATATTTCATATGTTCTATTTATTTAGCATTTTCACTCCTGACACCCAATCTCAGACCAAGTCTATTAAATTTCCAGTTTTAATAGTTAATCTTTTGCTTAATTAAAATGCTTTTTCTATTTTTGTATAAAAAATATAGAGGAGAAAAGTCAGCCACAATTTGCGTGTAAAAGGAGAGAGTTAGCGGGATAATATATGTAATAATATTAATTATGTGTTTAGATTGAATGGATTAATTGAAAAAATTTATTCGTGAGCTCAAACCTCCAGTATCCCTCAATAAAGTGTTAAAGTTTAAATAAGGCCTATTATACCAGGAATAACACATAAACAAATATATTATTTCCACAAAACTAAATAAAATTTACATTTATTAGTGCGATCCCACAAACATCCGCTTTATAAAGAATGTAAACAAACGATCCAGCAGGTAAGAAGAGCGAGATCACTTTATACAAAACGCCATACAATGGAACAGGATATGATGACAAGAAAGATCCAAATCGCCTTTCTATTTCCGGGCGTTCGTGTTGTCCGGGCTAAATGAGTGCGGAACGAGCCGAGCACTTTACAGTTTCGAAATGGACAAGAAATAGAAAAATAGAAGAAATTTCTTTCGTGGCGAGATACGGAGTCCCAGCCGCTGGACAATATTCAGAAAAAAATAGGTAGTGACCAGAAAACGTGTGGGTTGAAAAGTAAGAGACAATTAAGGAGTATCCATTAAAGAAAAACATGTAGAATTACAAATATTTTTAAGAAAAATGCAACAAACATACCACAGATTCCTGAGGATAAAGTGCTTGATGATCTAATTCACCTTACCTTAGTCAAAAGTCGATGGTTTCGGAGATACAGGGTGTCAAAAATGTGTTCTGGTTATGCAGTTTCTTACTAGTTAATTTTGTTAATAATGGGTCTACTGTATCACAATTTTCGGCTACAAGGGTTTTAGAAGGTAGAGAAATAAGAATTTGCTAGCGACTTTATTGTTAACTTTAGAGGGCCGCCACCTACGGCTGTCTTGCACAACTTAAAAACTGTTATTAAAATAACTGTATTTTAACCACTTTGTTGTTTAATGCTTTTCTTATATATTCCTACTTAACAGTATAGTTGGTAAATGTTGATTTAGGCAGCCGGTTCCCAGATATCTGGATTTATAAAAATCACTTACCTCTGTATGGTGATGTCTAAAGCCATACAGAAGGGTGTTTCAGAATTAGATGCTAATATCTTTGAATAGTGAATCACTTGCCTTGATTTTTTAAGATAAGAAAAGTTTCTATAAACCTATGTCCCAAATGGCCTGCAACTTTGAGGTACTAGAGTGGTAACAACGCTTATTTTTTTGTAACTTTACCGCCTGTATCTCACAGATATAGGTCTTTTTGGACATATGGTGTCTTTAAATAGATACATATAAAAGCTTTTATTAAATATAACAAACATAAAGAAATAGTCGTAAATGTATAGGTACCTACATATGTAGGTACGTATGTACATATACATATAAAAACAACATAGTTTTATTAAAAAAATGCCAACCCAAACACAAAATACAACAAACAAAATAGAGGAAACGAATTCAGAATGAATAGTACCTAAATAAATATACTGTGCATTAAAAAGCTTCTTTCCTAGATTTTGCAGTAGCAAAAATTTTAATAATTTTCTGTAAATCTATGGAGCGAGCAACATTATTTTCAATAGACAGCATTGCCAAAGAGGATAATCGATTTTGATTCATCGAATTACTTAGATAAGTTTTTATTAATTTTAATTTTGAGAACGATCTTTCTGCCGATGCGACGGTTACAGGAATTGTGAGATATAAAAACATACCTAAAGTTATAATTTCAGTAAAGCTACTACTCGATGAGTAATTGTCAACTATGATAAATTTTAACAAATCTTTTACTGACTTAATATTTGTGAGATCTTTAGAGAAACATGTTCGAAAAGCTAATAATTGATTTGAAAGTATGTCTGATATGTCACCCTTATATATGTTACAAATATTTTCTGCCATATGATATATAACTTTATCATCGGAATTTAATAGAACCTCTGCATCCAAAATTTCGAAGTTAGTAGATAGTTGTTGGAAACTAACTGTTCTATGTTGTAACTGGCCTATAATAATATCCAAACTTTTATAAAATACATTAACCCTAAAGATATCTTCACTACTTTGAAAAACAAAATCACTGGCAACATCATCAAAAAACCGCTTACGTCTGAAAATACGTTTTTCTAAAAATTCTGGAATTATACTCCATTTACTTGCCGTAACCTGGGCTTCTTTTTTATATTTAAAAATTCTTCTCGAAGGGTAGTTATTGAATTTAAAACATTTTTTAAAAGTTTACTTGATTTTTGAATATCTTGTTGCTCATTTTGTAAAAGTTTGGATACCGTATCTATACTGCTTAAAACTTTAGATTCTAAAATAATTAAAAATACTGTTTCAAAGCTTTCTAACGTACTTTTAAATACTTTAGAATCGTCGATTTCAGATTTATTATTCGATGTTAAAATTATTTTTGATAAAGCCTTAAGGACATCGAGGTACCTAAATCGTAGGGCTTTGATTGCATCGTTACGTGACGACCAACGGGTTGTTGACAGTTTTTTAAGTTTAATTTTTGATTCGCTCGTAAGTGATTCGAGTAACGCCCATCTTTTGATACTATGTGCAAAAAACACATACAAGCTTTGAACAAAATCAAAAAAATTTCTTATTTTTTCTACATTACTTACTGAATCGTTTAAAACTAAATTAAGATTATGGGCAGCACAATGTACAAAAGGAGCATTTTTGCCACTTTTAATATTCTAGCCTGAACCCCATTATACATCCCGCTCATATTTGCGGCATGTACCATCGTACCCTTGACCACGTAATTTGTTTAAATCACTAATTTCATTAATTGCTTTTATAATTTCATTTGACAGATTTTTAGATGTCTGATTTTCAATTGGAATAAAGCCTAAAAATGACTCTTTTATTTTAATATCAACTGGTTTCTTATCTTGATCATATTCAATAGAAACATATCGAAAAATGAGACTTAGCTGGTCAATTTTAGATATATCCTGGGTTGTGTCTATAATAATTGAAAAAAAAGGAGCTGACTCTATAGATCTTTTCAGACTATCTTTAACAGCTTTTCCCAATATATTTATTAATTCATTCTGGATTTGCGGACTTAAATAGGTTGTTGACATTTTAGAATGATTATCTAATAAATTTTTTAAAACTGTATCATATTTAGAAAGTAACTTAATTATTGACAAAAACACTCCGGGATTGGTTGAATTTAAATTTTCAGTTGTGCCTCGAAATGGCATATTTGTTGTTGCTAAAGTGAGAGTTACGTCGATAATACGCTCTAGTATTTGCTGCCATTTATTAATTTTCTTACGCATCAAATCTTCTTGTTCCTTATCTAATGTTGTATTATTTTTCCACTTATCGAAAATAGCACAAGAATTATTGTGTTCAATATTTGTCTCATGTCTTTTAATGCTGCGGTTTAAATGATTCCAATCACTAAAACCTGTAATCATTTGATCAAGCTTTTGTGGAGAAAACAGCCAACATGGTTGACAATAACATTGGTTTAATTTTGCTGAATAACATAGCCACCATCTTTCGGTTCTAATACCACATTTAGATATTTCGGCATAATAAAATGAAGAAAAACTTCTGTTCTTACTATCTTTGGGAAATGGTCCTCTTGGACGACAAGGCTCGTTATCAATAATAAATCTTTTTTCTTGGGTGGATAAAACGTTGCCAAAATTAGCTTTATCCGTGGCAAAAGTTACCTACAAAATACAAATATACATAATATAGTAAGTACAGGTAAGTAGGTATATAGTAAGTACAGGTAAGTAGGTATAAATTATTTATCACATGCATGTTTATACTGTTTATAGGACAAGTGGATTTGCTACAGTAAAATAATTTAAACACATTTTTAATATAAAAATATAGCGCTAGGCAAGTCCAGGCAATACAAGCTTGCTACAAAAAAAAAATTTATGATTTTTTTCTTACGCAGATCCATTTGTCAGCGTCAGCCTATTTTATTATGTACCCATATCTACTTACATTAACATCTGATTCATGTGTGATATTTATATCATCTGAATCGGGTTTATCTTTGCTGCTTGAACATTGAACATTTCGCCCATCAGGCTCAGGTATTTCAGGATTTTCCTCAGGCTCAACTTCAAAGGCATTTTCACCTTAAAATGATAAAATAGACTTAATAATGTGCATGTAGGTATGTGTATTTAAATTAACGAAAAACATCTGCGGTAACGGTTAATTTCAATTTTTTAATTATACTATTTTATAATTTTTAATAAAATAGTTATTTATGTATCAAGGGTATACTAAGTAGAAGATTATGCTCGGAGGGCAACAGTCTTAAAGCCGCAAGGGCCTCTGGCCCGAGGGATTGTAAGTTGCCCGAGGGTATATCTATTAATACCCGTGGGGCATACAACATTTTATGTCATACTTCTTCGTTTTAAATAAAAATATTTTTTTAAATTAAATATTTTTTCATTTTGACTTTGACAAAGTAAACAAAAAGTGGGAAAACAGACAGCATAAAGTAACTTTATGCCCGCACGGGTATAAAGTAATCAATTATTTAGCTCGTATCAAAGGTATAAAAACACAATTATGTATTGGTATGACATAAAATAAATAATATACCTAGGTAAGTAAAATTTTTCTAGGCTAACTGCATTGTAATATTAAATTAAAATTAAAAAAAAGCAAAAATTCTCACCTTTATCAATTTGATCTTCAATCGCAGATGTAGAGGGTATAGCATTGTCACTGGATAAAGCATTAGGTGAAGATGAGCTGTTTATATTTAAAAAATGGTATATTTTTGGAAGTTTTCGGGTTTTTTCTTCAATTTCAGCTCTCTTTTTCGCTTACTTGCACCTGACAAATGTTTGTAATTGCTCATTTCAATGTATTAGAGTAGGTGCCTATCTAATAACCAATCCAATGCCCAAATCTAAACCTTTAATTACAACGTTACGCTAGCTCACTGTCTGGATTTTATAAAACCAATAAAACTTGAACACTGAATTATTAACATACGAACTTTAAGAAGGACCGATGCCGATGACAAATGACAATACAAAACACAAATCAACCGGCATCGTTGTTTTTCAGGCCTTTTGTGTTTGTTTATTTAGACCGTAGAAATGCCGTCTCGGAATAATTGTGCTGGTGCTGGATAAATTAATTGCTCCGTGAGGTTTTTATAAGTGGAAAAACATGCAGACTTGCATAATAATTATAGAATTATACGTTTCGAAGAGACATATTAAAGTAAACAAATCTAATAGATATATATATAGATATACGCATGATGGGGATTAAATAGGTACAATGTTTCTGGTCTATAAAAGCAAATAAAACTATTTGTATTTACTACTTAATTTTAATTTTATTTTTTCTAACGCTAAATAAAA